>RJWJ010012580.1:0-41739 GCA_004363605.1 Indri indri | reverse complement strand
AGGTACGCAAGGTCTGGCACAAAGCTGTGTGGGAGGGACGTGAGAGTGGAGTGCGTAGTTTACGGAAGGGAAGGGGCAATCAATGCTGAGAAAAATGAGAAAAGTGAGGCTCAAACGACTGTCTATCACAAGGATGGATTAGAGATGACACCAGCGGCCTCCCACTGCAATGGGAATAGCCTCCCCTTTTATTCTTTCCTGCAGATATTTGGACTCATGATGCTAGGGATCCTTCCTACCCCAACCGACTGCACCAACAGTAACTGCGGGCAACCGCTGGATCGCCCTCATTCAGTGACGTGGAAGAGAAAGTCATCACTGGAAGGCGACAGATTCAGGAGGCTCAGGGATGAGCCCTCCAGGAACCCAGTCCCAACTGTGGCCCCTAGCTGTGTGACTTTGGACAAGTTCACTAGGCTTTCTGAGTCTCGGTTTTCTCCCCTGTGTAATCAGAATCGTCATCATAATAGAAAAACAAATAGTAACAACCTAAGCGGGTCATTGAGAAGATTAAATGAGACAATATATGTACTAACACAGTGCTTGACACCAACAAACGCTATAACTAAAAGCCAAATAAAAATCTTCAGTAAGCTAGGCCCTTATATCTCCAAACTTCCCCACATTTATTGGTTTATAAATCAGACTCCCCTGCTCAACTCCCTGAAGAAAGCAATGCCGTCTTATTTCTCTTTCTGTCACCAGCACCGGCATCATGCCCTGTGCGCACGGTATGGGCTCATAGGGTTTGAAGAGTGAATATATGCAGTAAAGGGTACTTCATTAACAAAGGAGATGAGTTTCTCAGGTTAACCATAGGAATCAGGCAGCCACAACTGTCTGGTTTTCAAACAGACTATGACGGAAAGCCACCGAAGGGTGAATCTGGCAAGTTCATAAATTCCACTCCAACAAGCAGCAGGGTACACCCTTTTCACTCCCCAAGCTCATTTCTTTTTTCCCTCCACAAGTCAGTAGAACAAGGTCAGGAAATAACCTGTATTTTTCTCTCCCAGACCTAATAAGCTTGAATTTTAAACTGTCAGTCTTATAATTTCCCATTTTCTTCTATCTCCTTCTGTAATTTAGGTCTTGACCCTGATTTTAATTACAGACCAGTGCATTAGCTGTCCTGGCAAGCTGATCACAGTTGTGTGCATTCAGAAAGGGTATGTCAGGAGCTAGCTGGGGAACATGAACAGCTGAATGCAAGGATATTAGTTCCAGCTCGACGTGACAAGCATTTTGAATATCAAGGAAGAAGCCTATTATGGGCTGTATTGTGTCCCCGGCTCCAAATTCTTATGTTGAAGTCCTAACCCCCGGTACCTCAGGATATGACTGTATTTATCTTTAAAGAGGTAATTAATTTTAAATGATGGGCCGGGTGCGGTGGCTCACACCTGTAATCCTACCACTCTGGGAGGCTAAGGCAGAGGATCGCTTGAGGTCAGTTTTGAGACCAGCCTGAGCAAGAGTGAGACCCTGTCTCTACTAAAAATAGAAAAATTAGCCGGGCATCATGGCACCTGCCTGTAGTCCCAGCTACTCAGAAGGCTGAGGCAGGAGGATTGCTCGAGTCCAGGAGTTTGAGGTTGCTGTGAGCTAGGCTGATGCCACAGCACCCTAGCCCAGGCAACAGAGTGAGACTCTGTCTCAGGGAAAAAAAAAAAAAAAAAAGCCCATTCTCAGAGTTAGGAAAACCAAATCCAACCAACCAATTGGTAGCAGAAAGAAACTAGGGAAAAGGGAAGAAGCTTTCCCATTTCTAAATTCCAAGTGCTGCTCAGCAAAATGAACTCAATGTACTTTTCACCCCAAAGTCTTACCACATTTTCTGGCAGCTTGTGTCCGGGAAGATATTTTACATTTTCATGGTCATTATTTATGATGTCTGTCAGTTTTCTCCCATTAACTGTTTCTTCAAAGACCCACATCTTGACCGTAGAGGAAAATTTCTGAAGTTTCTTGACATTATTACCAATTATTTTTGCAACAGCTGAACCCCTACAAAAGAAACATGGAAAAGAAAAATATTGAACTCACTTGGGCAGAAGAAAAAAAGCAATCGATTAAGACTCAGAAGACTTGCGTTTTGATTCTGATTCAAGCATTGAGCTTACTCAAGATGCGATGTGTCTCAGCCCCAAGCCATTTGCAACTTACTTGTTTTCACAGGGAACACCACCCTCTGTGATCAGGAAAGCCCCAGAATCTGGGACAAGCTCAAAAAGCACCACTCCTTGAAACTAGTAAGAATCAATCTATCTTGGAAGGCAGTGTCACAGGCAGAAGAGAAATCCACCTAAAAGCATGAAAATGACACTAGAGGGTTTTCCAAGCAGATTAAAATGTAGCCTCTGTAAAATAAACTGTGTTCTGATGAACTGCAACAGGCCCAAGGCAGAATCACAACGGAAAGACAAGAACCCAAGTGGATTCCAGGAAAGGCGCAAAGTAAGAGCACCGGGCCCAGGGCCCAGGTCACTGAGTTGTCTGTACCCCTCGTCCCCCCACCAAGCAGGCAAGCAGCTGGCCTCTGGCCCCCAAGCTCCCTTTCTTCTGCATCTCTATTCCGGGAGCATGTTCTGGCAGCGGCTCAGTCTCCCACAGGCTTTCCTACAGGGGAGGGGAACGCACCCTGACTTGCTGAAACAGTCCTCCGGACAGCGCAGCGGGCCGCAGCCAGTCGCTGCAGCACAGGTGGTGGGTGGGCCCAGGCATACCTGCCCAGCTTACAGAATCCGCTGGCACAGGGTGGGCGCCTGATCCCCGCTCAGCCCATCAGCTTCTCCCTCACCACTCTGAACTGAGGAATAGCTTGTTTCTTAGACAACTTTACTGGTACGAGGAGCAAATGAAAGAATGTGGTTGCTAATTCAAGTGTTAGGGCATTTGTTGTTTCTTCTCACAATTATTATTCTCAAGACAGTTTGGTGAGATGGAGGAGGGGGTGATAACAGAAAGGAGGGCAGCCACGCTCATGCAGAAGAACATCTGAGATGTTTATTTTCACCCCCTGACGAATCTCGGCTATTCTAACCCGACTATAATTCACTTTCTAGAATGTGCTTTAATAACTGCAAAAATTCAAATAATTCTAACATAGATTATAATTATTTTCCCTTTCCTGAGATAGAATGGATAAACTAAAGTAGTGGTTCTCAACTTGCACACTGGAGTTACCTGGTAGATTTAAAAATCCTGAGTCCCAGGCTACACCCCAGACCAATGAAACTGGCACCTCTAGTGGGATCAGGCTCCCCAGTGACTAGATACGAAGCCAGGGCTAAGACCTGCTGCTCTGCTCAAGGATGGACAACGTTGACGCCTCCTCCCTCACAAAAGAATAGCTGTAAATATCAAGGCTGTGTCGCTGCACCTTTGAAATTCTTATTCTATGCCAGCAGGACAGATTATTAGATAAATACCCATTAATCCAATTCTCCTCCTGACACTTTGTAGAAAGGAGGCCAGGAATCTCCCTACCATCACTCTCCCCTTCATTCTAACCTTGGAAACAGCTGCTCACATACTCACAGGGAGATAAGGCTCTGGCTCACAGTGTCCCCTGGCATCAAGTAACATACACAAGGTCAAAGGGAACAAGTGTGATTCTGGGGGACTGAACATCAACCAATGGGGGCTATAAGACACCAGGAATCCAAGTCTAGTAAATCAAGTGGGAAAATAGATCAGAACCAAGATGCCCCCTCCCCAGATCTTCCTGGAATGCATTCGCCTCTCCCATTACAGCTGCTTCCTGGGGAAGCCAAGCATTTGCAACCAGATGCAAACCTGTAGTATCTGCTGAAATGAGTTAAGAACATTTAAGTGAGCATTGGTATTGTTAAGAACTAAGCCCACTAGACCGTGTCTGTACATTATTTGGAGTTCAAAGGGGCATAAAGTGACAGGACAAAAATAAGTAGAGGAAACTCCAGTTATTATTTACTCCTGTGGGTCATTAAGACCTCATTGTGCCTCCTCCCTGGTTTCATCAATAACTTCATACATTCATTCGCTCATTTATTTCAGCATCAAATATTTACCCAGTACCCTCTGTGTATAATGCATTGGGCTAGATGCTGGTGATACAACAGAGGAGAAGGCAATGTGTTCTTTGCTCTCAAAAGCTTACCACCCACTCGGAGGGATGAACAAGGTAAAGGGCATTCGAAATTACACATGCCATAAGAGGCGGAAGAAAATGGACGCATGGTTAGAAGGGTAAACTGTGGCAGACTTCAACACAGAGGACCCAGCTGCAATCCATGCTGATCCATGAGAAGGCTCCCACATTCAACCTTCTGTTGAAAGAACCAGGATGGACAGACCCCAGCCAGGGTGCAGGGAGAAGACACGGGGATGGTGTTGAGAAAGACTGTCCTCCTGCTAAAAAGGAAAAAAGGCTTCTTAAATCAGGGCTGTAATCCTAGCACTCTGGGAGGCCAAGGTGGGAGGATAGCTTGAGGTCAGTAGTTCGAGACCAGCCTGAGCAAGAGTGAGACCCTCTCTACAAAAACTAGAAAAATTAGCCAGGCGTGGTGGCACACGCCTGTAGTCCCAGCTACTCAGGAGGCTGAGGAAGGAGGATCGCTTGAGCCCAGGAGTTTGAAGTTGCAGTGATCTGTGATGATGCCACTGCACTCTACTCAGGGTGACAGAGACTGTCTAAAAAAAAGAAAAAGAAAAAGAAATCAGGGCTGGGAAAAGCAGATACAGCAAAACTTCCCACCCAATACTCGGCTAACTGTGAACACATGAGTGAGCCCAGCTACCCCAAGAAGCACCCAGCTTGATCTGTAGACTTGTAAGCAATAGTAAGTGCTTGTTATTTTAAGTAGCTAAGTTGGGAAGGGTGGGCTGTTCTTCAGCAATAGCTGTTGGATGCGCCAAATACAGCATATTTGAGGCAACTATAGGTAACTCCAAGTAATTTTGGGCCAAGCTGTTGGATCTGCCACTCAGGAACTGGCAAAGGGGAGCAGCAGGGAGGCAGGTGGTCAGGGTTAAAGTAAGGACTGTGGTACTGAATTTGAGGATGAACATAGAAAGGAGAGGAACAAAAAGATCCCAGTGCCTTAAGGCTTCATCTTGTTCTTTCTAAATAACTTACATGACAATCTTTTTTTTTTTTTTTTGAAACCAGGACATAAAACAGTATATTTTGGGTTTTTTAAACCTCTTAAATGGCATTAGACGCATTTGTTACAAGTGTTACCTCTTCTGACCAATGAAAAGGAGCAGCTTCACTTCCCTTGTGGATCAAAGAGAGTAACAGCAGTGTTTTGGAGGAATCTGAATGTTCTGAAGGCACCAGAATCCACTTGTAAGTGACACACCCTGTTCTAAAAAAATGGGACTGGCCAGCAGAGGGCCAGTCCAAAAACGTGCACAGATACATCAGAACTGAGCTCAAAACTACGGACTACGGTCCACAAAGGTGGTCTGTGTGTGAGCCGGCTGTGGCTGGGGTCCCACGGCCACACTGGTGGAACTCTCCACGTCTCAGCCGGTTGCCGTGACACTGCGCAAGCACAGTCAGGCACCGATCTTCCCGTTGCGAGGGCAAGGGCATGACAGCCCTTTCCACACCTGGCCCAGCTCATCCAACTACAAATGATGGGTGCGGCAGATAACCTTCCAGGTCCCTTCTAGGGCTATGATCGAATCCAGTGTTTCCCAAAGCGAGGAATGGGTGCCGGGGTACCCCAAATGGCTGATGCTTCCCATACACACGGTACCAAATGACTGTTCAACTCTCGTAGTCCTGAAGAGTGCAGAATGTCTCATTTGAGTGCTAGTATGTTACCATCTCACCAGCATGTGCTAATTTCCCTTCTTCACAAAGTATGAAGAGGCCTCAGCCTCTGAGCCTTGGCAGATAGTAGTGCCTGGCAGGAATTTTATAACACTGTTTTGTTTGCATTCTACTGGGTTTTGTTGTTGTTGCCTTCAACTTGCGGTATTTACTGCAGTGATACAAAGTTTTCTTTTACAGTAGACTTTTAAAGAAAGTATAGCAGTGAATACTACTACAGGTGTGAAGTAGATAGAGCCAAAAACATAAGGGTGCTGCCTGCGTGATGTCAGGGGCACTCTGACCTTGCACCCCACAACCAGGTATGGCCTCCACATGGGCCTGACCTTGGGATCGGGTAGGGGAGCCTTCTAGGAAAGGTCAGAAACCAGGCGGTGGCAGAACTAGGGGGCTTAGGTCTGCTGATGGCCAGTCATAGATGTATACAATCACATCTCCCACGAAATCATGAAGTATCTTAATAGTCTCTCAACCTAAAATAATTGAAAACGTCAGAATCTAGTTTAAAGAGAGTTTATCCAAGCGTAACGTTTGAGGATGGGCCTCCCAGAAGCACAGATACTAAAGAATGGAAGTCAGTGTTCCAAAGTGTAGACACTTGGGATTGTATACAGACAAAGCTTAGAGAATTTTAACAGAATTTCGATATCTTTCTTTTTCTTTTCTTTTTTTTTTTTTTTTGAGACAGAGTCTGGCTCTGTTGCCCGGGCTAGAGTGCCGTGGCGTCAGTCTAGCTCACAGCAACCTCAAACTCCTGGGCTCAAGCAATCCTCCTGCCTCAGCCTCCCAGGTAGCTGGGACTACAGGGATGCGCCACCATGCCCGGCTAATTTTTTCTATACATATATTTTTAGTTGTCCAGATAATTTCTTTCTACTTTTAGTAGAGACGGGGTCTCGCTCTTGCTCAGGCTCGTCTCGAACTCCTGACCTTGAGCGATCCACCCGCCTCGGCCTCCCAGAGTGCTAGGATTACAGGCGTGAGCCACTGCATCCAGCCCGATATCTTTCTATGGAAGGTTTAATGCATAGTTACAACGATCTGACTAGTTAAGGTGCTCTTTTTCTTTTGGGAAAGATATATTTAACATTCCACACTGAAAATACAACTGTCATGGGTTCTCTGGTGCCATCTGGTCTGAGCTAGGTACAGGACAATAAAGGAAGCAGTTAATCTATAACAATCATCAGTGATTGGAAGGGGAGAGGTCTGCTCTCTGGTCTCTCTTCATTGTTCTTGTTCTGTAAATGACTAAGAGAGACCAGAGAGCAGACCTCTCCCCTTCCAAAATATTTACAGAACAAGAACAATGAAGAAAAGAGTTAAGCTATATCTAAGAAGCAAAACTGCAAACATACTACATGACTTATTCTCCAGGGCTTAACTTCGCCATTGGCATAATAAATACAGAGGATCCTGAAATTTTATTTTCTTTTTACAAGTCTTGGGCCTCAAAATATACACTAATTCACAAATCCTGCAATGCTATGCAAATGAAATTGAAAAGGGACTTGCGTGGATGCGTCCTTGATATAAGGGCTCATTTAATCTTACAGTAGCCCACAAGAGAGGTACACATTATCCCCATTTTACAGATGACAAAATTGAAGCCTAAAGTTTACCTAAGTCATGCTGTCCATCTAGAGCCAGCAGTTCAAACCCAGATCTGTCCATTTCCAAAGCCCACACTTTTTGACAGTTTATATCTGCCCTGGGGTAGAATAGAATCGTTTTTCGAAAATACACGTTAAGCACCCATGAAGTTCAAGAGACCTTGCTGGGTGCATGGGATACAAGGGAATAAAAGCAGACGAGTCCCTGTCCTCAAGGAGATTAAGAAATGTCACTGTGCCACAGCAACCAATATGGACAAGCAGGTGACACAATGCCACTTGGCGATGATGTGGGGGAAAGCTGGAAGTGCTGCCAGGGCTGAGCTATGAAGGTTGAGTGGGTCTCACTGGGGAGAGTGTTGGGAAGCCTTCCAGGCATACTGCAGCCACCTAGGCAAAGCTCAGTAACAGCAACAGCAGACGGCATGCAGATTATCCCCTACTGTGACAAACAAAAGGCTCTTATTCCACCTAGAACAAACACATCCAGAGAGGAAGGAAAAGAAACAGGATGTTTCGGAAAGGTTAAGCGAAGCAGAGGAGGAGAAAAGTGGAGAGGAACTGGGAGGTTAGGGCTGCAGGGAAGAGGAGAGAACAGGAAGGAGAGGAGAGGATCCACGGGCAGAGGAAGAGGGCAGGAGGGGGCAAGGGGCGGGCTGGGCAGAAACTGCGTTGATTAAGTGCTACCAGGTGTCGGGCCCTGTTTGCAACACTTTAACCCACATTATCTGTTTTAAGCTTCAACAACCCTCTGAGGTAGGTATTAATTACTACTCCCATTTTTACATGAAGAAACTGAAGCCTGGGGATCACACAGGTGGTTGGTGGAGGAACAGAGATTCCCACCATAGGCTGCGTCTTCACCGCTCTGCCCTACGGCCTGGGTCCCAGCGGGATGGACACCCAGCTGCTGAAGGTCCGACCCCACACTCAGCAACGCCCCCGCCCCCCCAGCTCACCCCTTGGCGTCCACTCTGTCCACAGCCTTCTCGCTTCTTCCTCTCTAAAAACGTTTAATCTGGGCTATGGTTCCAAGGGCAAGAGAGTGGTCAGTTTTGGTTTAAATGACATGTACTCTTTCACTCATACATGGAAAAAGTAAAAACAATTATGAATAATCTCACCACCCAGGGAGAACCACTGTTACCATTCTGTGTAATTCGTTGCAGTTAAAGGGCTTTTAAAGTACAATCAAATATCAGAGTATTAGATGCAAATGTAAAAAATGAAGCATTTTAAAAACAGATTTGACTTGGTGAATGTTTATTTGATCTCTACATAGCGAAGCTTTCTAAGCTTAAAATCAAAGGAAGAAACCATACAGGAAAAAAGATCAATGAGAACAACTTCACTTAAAGGAGAGGGGAGAAGAGATCAACAAAAAGCTTTCTGTTCATTAAAATTCAAACCGCAGAGGAAAATGCTTATGAGACAATGTTACATTTAACAAAAAGCAGGATGCGAAATCGTACATCTCATGTGATCAGTTGCAATTAACAAATACATACCACCTCAGACCCACTAGGATGGCTATTACCAAAAACACGGCAAATGACAAGTGTTGATGAGGATGTGGAGAAACCAGAACCCTTGTGTCCTATTGGTGGGATTCTAAAAATACTGCAGCTGCCATGGAAAACCATATGGCAGTTCCAAAAAAATTAAAAATGGAACTACCATAGAATCCAGCAATTCTACTTCTTGGGTATATACCCAAAAGAATTGAAGGCAGGGTCTCAGAGAGATATTTGTACACCCGTGTTCACGGCAGCACTATTCACAATAGTCAAAGGTGGAAGCAACCCAAGTGTCCATCAACCAATGAATAAATGAATAAAATGTGGTACATACATACAATGGGATATTATTCAGCCTTAAAAAGGAAATTTTGACACACGCTACAACATGGATGAACCCTGAAGACATTACGCTAAGTGAAATAAGCCAGACACAGACTTACATGAAATACCTAGAGCAGTTAAATTCACAGAGACAGAAAGTAGAAGGGTGGCTACTGGAGACTGGGGAGAAAGTGCAATGAAAAATTGTTGTTTAATGAATATAGAGTTTCAGTTTCATTAATATAAGATGAAAAGAATTCTGGAGGTTGGTTGAACAATGTGAATGTGTGATGTGAATGTAGTTTACTGAACTGTACACAAAAATGGCTAAGACGGTAAATTTTATATTATGTGTATTTTATCACAAAAAACAAATATACAGAAAAAGGACCGCAAGAAAACACACATAGGAACTACCATAGGACCTGGTCTGTGGTGAGGTCCTCCTCACAGTGTAGTTCATGGACAGCAGTGAGAGCTTCCCCAGGGGCTTGTTAGAAATGCTGAACCTCAGACCCCACTCAAGACCTGCTGAGTCAGAATCTGCACTTTAGCACGATCCCCGAAGAGTCACATGCACATTAAATTGGAGAAGTGTGGGAATAGCAGATGTTCAATAAATATTTGTTGAGTGACTACATCACTTTCTTGTTGGTAGGATTACAAACAAATGCTATTGTATTCTTCATACCTTCCTCTATTTTCCAAATTTTCCATGAATTGTTTAAGTTTGTTTTCATTCTGATTATAAATAATTCTCATCTTTTTGGATATTTTAACACACCCCAAATCCAAAGCAAACAAATTTCAGCAAGTCCTAAGGCCTGTTAGCCAACCAGAAACTAGAAACTCTGAAGATAACTGAAATCCACAGTTATTCCCTAAACCTCATTTTAGACAATATTTATTTCCATGTTTTTTTAGGGCAGCCAAGCGAGCAGTTTTGAGGGGGCCACACCTCTATCAGCCTCCTCTTAAAATGTCTATGCACAAGCCATGCTATCAACCCCACACACCATGGGAAAAATGTTCACCCAAGTGAATGGGGTCAGTAATTTATATGAGAATCAAAGGTATAGGTAGGAGGAGACACTTACCTGCTCCCTCCTCCCCTGGCCAGCTCAGGAGAGCAACCTACAGAGTTCCAGAGGATGTGTAAGCCATGGTCTCAAATTGCCTTTAAGGACCATCACTCTTAAGCAAGCACGGCAGAGAATTAATCTGTCCCTGGTGCTTCAAATAAGCATATTCTACATCCCAACCCAAGCTTTTGGGATAAATGCATTTTGAGGCCTCTCTCTTAATAATGGGAAAGAACCATGCAGTGCAAATTCTACTAGCCACTCGGCACCTGCTCTCTGTTGACGCAATAACTGAAAGACTATGCCCTGCCCTGTGAGAGTCACTGGAAACCATTTGCAAACATGCGTAAGAGTCTCAATGATACAAAATCTCAGCTTTCAAACCTGAGCTCTACGCTGGACATGCTGCATAATTCAGAGTAAACAAACCTCTTTTCTGCTCGTATTTCTAACCCCTCCACAGCTGGAATGCCACCTTCCCAATACTTATTACAGAGTGAAAACTGACGTAAGAAATCATGGCTAAGTCTCTTCTCATGTATTGTTAATAGTTCTGGCTTCTCTAGGCACATTTGCAGATGGATGAATATGGGGCTATTCAGTGCAGAACTGTTAATATCCATCAGTAATCTCTATCAAGACGGAATGACTAAACAAAAGTATATACATACCCAGAAATACCATACAACATAAAAAAGACTTAAGAGGTTCTCTACACACAGACACAGAAAGATCTTGAAGACACAGTTAAATGAAAAAGCAAGGAGAAAATAAGTATATAGAGCTCCACTGTCCAACATGGTAGCCACACATCGTATTTAAATTTAAATTAACATTTAAATTTAGTCCCAATAGCCACATTTCAAGTGGATAGGAGGGCAGGGAAGTTCAGCTAGTTCACTACTCAGCAGATGTATAACCTGGAAAACATTTCATAACTTCCGTAAGCTCAGACTCCTTATCTGTAAAATAAGGATGATGATAATACAGGTCCTCATAATGTGAGGATTAACTGAGATAATACATAAAGTGCTTAGAATGCCTGGCTGATGTTAGTCCTTATTACTGAATCTGACATTTGTGCAGCTGTGGGCCACAGCTGAGCATGAGCTGGCTCTGTCAGGCAGGGCCTCATGGATGGGCTCTACTTTGGCAAAAGAAATTAGTCCCAATAGTAGTAAATTAAATATTGGTAGTAGTAAATTAGTCCAAGCTAGATGCTGCCAGTCCCCACCCCATTCCTTACCCTAGATTGCCATCATAGATTATAGCACCCTTTTCTGCCAAAGCCACTCTCTTCCTCAGAGTCCTTCTCAACACAGAACTCTGTGAAGCCACCACAAATCAACTAGAGTCGGCGCTTGAAATGAAATCTATTTGCCATCATTGCTGGTCTTGGTTCTAAGGATCGGAATCATGTTACCCAAATTCACAAGGGTTTATAAGCAGGTTACTATAGATTTGTTGTTTAAAACAAGATCCTTTTGAGAATAAAAGGGCATGATATTAACAATTAGACTGGGACAAATGTAAAAACACTGTCCCAGGCAAATGCGAATGCTTAGTTACCTAATTATATGTGATAATGCAAATTTATCAATAATAATTTTTAACACTTATATAACATTTTACAGTTTTCAAAGTATTTGCATATATATGTAGAATCTTAACAGACATCCCACAAGGCTAAAACCAAGGAGTCCAGTCTATGCAAGGCACTTCCTATCACTGGGTAGATCCACTTAAGAGACTCAAGTTATAAAAGTTCAATCTAATCTTAGACAAAAGGGCTTTAGATGCTTGAAGATATTTCCATCAAGCTGGAATAGCAACATGAATTCCTCATTTCATCCTGGGGATATTTCTGTCCAGATGGTCAGTGTTAGGGCCATTAGGTTAGAGTTCTTCTCCAGGGCTGGAGAAACACAAATTCCAGTCCTTTGGTTCTTTGTTGCCTATAACCTATGTGAACCACTTCCTTTCTTCAGCACTGGACAAAATAGGTAGAGACCATCCAAATGATGAGGATATAGTTTTCTTAGGACTCACATGTGCCCCTGAGGAAGCATGCTGGCTGTAATGATGAGATTGAGAAGCTGTTTTACTATCTAGGACAGTGTTTCTCACACTGAGAGTTATGCACGTACTAAAAGAAATGAAACATCAGCCTGAAGAATCTTAAGTAGAAGAAGGAAAAAAAAGAAATGAAAACAGAGGAGGAAAAAAATATCAGAGTTCATCACCCACAGTAACATTTCCTACTGTGAAACATTTGTTTCAGGTTGGATGTGAAGTGTCTTGGGTCATGATGTAAATTGTATGTCAGTTAGTTGCAAGTCAAAAAGTTTAAAGCTACTGATTTAGGAAAAGATGAATCTCCTGAATTCCCCGTCTAGAAAAACATCTGGCATAATTCACACAAAAGCTTGAAAAGTGCTCATTACATGCATTAAGGTTTGCCTTCTCCTGCTCTTGTTGGAACCCAGACACCACATGGAGAAACCCAAGCTAGCCTGCTGAAGGATGATGAGAGATGCGTGGCCCAGTCACTCCTGTCACCCTGGCTGAAGTCTGCCCACAGCCAGACATGTGAAGGAGGCCATCTAGGACACAGAGTCCCCCACCAGCTGACTGCAGCCATATGAGTGAGCCCAGGCTAGACCAGCAGAAGACCTGCCCAGGTTAGCCAACCCAAATTGTTAACCCCCAGAATTATAAGCTAATACATGATTGCTGTCCTGAGCCGCTAAGTTTGGGGGTGGATTGTTAGGCAGCAATAGATAATTGATTCAGTCCCCCACTTCTGAGTGTGGAAGACAGTGAGCCCCAAGGCAAAATGACAGCCAAGTGTCATCAGTGTAACCTTAAGGGAGCCCAGAAGACTTCTGGCACGCTGAGCTTAGCTCTTGACATTACTAAGGGTGGGGGTGGGAGTTAGGGAGGAAAGGAAAAGAAGGATGACTTGGATGGTAAAGACCCCAGAAACCACTGCCCACTTGTAGCCGTTAAGAGACTTGGGGATGCTGCTTGGCCTGCCACAGAGAATATTTAGTGGACATGTGACTTTTCTATCCAAAGGGATGTGTCTTAGAAAAGAGTAGGCTCACTTAGATGTTACTCTGAGATTAACAGGTAAAAGCTGGAGGGGACAGATTTTTAGCTTAAAAATTTTTCTAACAATTAATCTGCTACATTAATTTTAAGACCAGTTGCCTTAAAAATAGTAAACTACATCATTCTGAGCTCAGGAGTTCGAGACCAGCCTGAGCAAGAGCGAGACCCCGTCTCTACCAAAAATAGAAAGAAATTAATTGGACAGCTAAAAATATATATATAGAAAAAATTAGCCGGGCATGGTGGCGCATGCCTGTAGTCCCAGCTACTTGGGAGGCTGAGACAGTAGGATTGCTTGAGCCCAGGAGTTTGAGGTTGCTGTGAGCTAGGCTGACGCCACGGCACTCACCCCAGGCAAAAGAGTGAGACTCTGTCTCAAAAAAAAAAAAAAAAAAAAAAGTAAACTACAATCACCTGTCATGTGTACAGGAGAAGGGGTGACTGCTATGGAGTAAACTGAACATGATGATTTTTTTTTTTAATTTTTATTTTTTGAATTTTAATTTTTTTTTTGCATAGCTCTGAGATGGAACGCGTGATGATTTTTAAGGCCTCGTTTCAATTTTATTTCTTGTAAGTGGAATATTAGATTAGACTTTCATTGGGAGGGTAGATACTCAATATTTTTATGACAATGAGATTTGTCCTCATGTAAAAGTACACTTCTCACTGAAAATGGTAAGAATTTATAGAAACGGGCTGGGCGCGGTGGCTCACGCCTGTAATCCTAGCATTCTGGGAGGCTGAGGCGGGAGGATTGTTTGAGCTCAGGAGTTCGAGACCAGCCTGAGCAAGAGCGAGACCCTGTCTCTACTAAACATAGAAAGAAATTAGTCAGACAACTAAAAATATACAGAAAAAATTAGCCGGGTATGGTGGCGCATGCCTGTAGTCCCAGCTACTCGGGAGGCTGAGGCAGGAGGATCGCTTGAGCCCAGGAGTTTGAGGTTGCTGTGAGCTAGCCTGACGCCATGGCACTCTAGCCCTGGCAACAGAGGGAGACTCTGTCTCAAAAAACAAACAAAACAAAACAAAACAAGAATTTATAGAAACGTGGTGTTGGAGTAGGGGATCTGGGTTTCAACTCCACCTTACTAACTGTTGACCTTGAGCAAGTTTTCTCTAAATCTCAGTTATGTCACCTAAAATAGGGATAATAATAGTATCACACGGGCTTGTTCTGAGGTTTAAATGAAATGACACATGTACCTGACACACAGACAAGGATCAATGAGTGGCAGCTGTTATAATAATTCTCCCTCTTCAGGGAGAGGAGGCAGTGGAAGAGAAGGATGAAGAAAGAGGTGAGGGTGAAGAAATGAAAAGATCAAGATATAAAAACTGAGAGCTCGGACTCATTCCTGGAATAGTACTCGTGATTTTTACACTGAGCAGGCGGAGGAGGTAAAGGAAACAGGTGATTCAATGTGACTTTTTTAAAAAATTGTACAAACCTTCTCACCCTAGCCGACACAGAAACTCTGAATCTCTTCCCAGTTCAGCTCTCGGCTATATCCTACCGTTAAACTCTCCCTCCAGCTTCCCAGGCAGAGGTGTATCAGTGTTGCCTAGCAACGGGAAGGGATTATTTCTGACCACAGAGGAGCTAAATTACAGTCCTTCAAACTGTTGCTGAGCTCTCTGAGTGGCAGGAATCACGACAGAAACTGAGAAGCACAAATAAAAGGGTGCTCAAGGTGGACAAAGAGCCAGAGTGTTGCATGCAGCTGGTTCCAGCAGACCCAAAAAAAGACAGAGTCACACGTCCAGCTTCAGTCATCAGTGCAAAGTGGGCCAAAGCTCTCCCTGACCTTCAGTCTCGAAGTCTCAGGCTGTGGGATGATGTGAAAACAAGTGCAAGAGATAAGCAACTTCCAGGAAAACTCCTCTAGCTGCCTACCAGTCACCTCCTTGTCATTTGTCTTTTCTCCCATCCTCTGCCTCTACCCCTGGGCCAAATCCCCAATCCGGTCCATACTGTGAGTTAATGACAGCTCTGGTCAAGGATGATGAAACTAATAACAAGAATAGCTGACATTTACTCAGTGCTAGTCACCATGTACTTTCCCCGGACCATCTCATTTAATCCTAACCAAAATCCTAGACAGCAGGTACCAATATTATGAGCGACGATTCTGAGAGAGAAGCAATTTGCCCAAGGCCTCAGAGCTGCCAAGTGGGGGACCCAGACAGAAATCCAGGGAGTCAGCTTCCCCAAGCCCCTCCTCATACCACTGCTCCACCCTGCCTCCAAAGGAGGTTTGGGATATGTTTCTGCACATATGCTCCCTATCACAGGTTTGGCTATAAATACAGCCCTGAGGTTTTAGCTCTAGAGCTGTATTTTGTTCTATGTCTGGGTGATCTTCCCAAAGTGCTGGCAAACAAACAAACAAAAACCTTTGTTTCATCTTTGGAGGAACCTGAGAAGCTTTTGTTGTTTCCCTGAGTCACAAGTGATAGGGCCAGGAAAAGTCATGCAGGTTATGAAGACCCTCCCTCACCACCAGCAATGGGTAGCACAGCAGGGCTCAGCTGGATGCACGAGGGCCCCTCCTCTGGCCTCTCTCTGACCTGTCTAGAGGAAAGAAGTTTCACCAAAGGACGGGACAAGGACATGTTATACAACCTGTTTACTTTTCCGTCCAGGTCCCTCCTGGCTGAAGCTCCCAGGAAAGGCAGCTAGATTCTGTATTCTGGTAACCGGATTGCAACTGATGACAGTTGACATGAGGTTGGCACTCAGTGTGAGAGTTATAACTACCTCTTAGCTATGAGCTTATATATGACCACACCTTTATTTACACAAGCACATTGAGCTACCTCCAACTCCCAAGTGTAAATATTACATAAGCAACTTTACATTCCTGAGGTGAGGACTAGATTTGGAAGGGTAGGTCCAGATCTGGGTAATCTGTTTTATAATAAAATTAGCAAAAGTCTAAAGTCTCTTAGAGAAAAATGTCTTACCCTGAGGGAATATGATTCAGCAAGTCTAGCCTCAGTGGTAATTCTGATGCAAGTAGTCTGGGAACCACACTTTAAGGAACATTATTTAAAATGTAAAGCCTGGACAGGCCTGGTGGCTCACAGCTGTAATCCTAGCACTCTGGGAGGCTGAGGCAGGTGGATCGTTTGAGCTCAGGAGTTCGAGACCACGCTGACCAAGAGTGAGACCCCTGTCTCTACTAAAAAAATAGAAAGAAATTAGCTGGACAACTATAAATATATATATATATAATTAGCCGGGCATGGTGGCGCATGCCTGTAGTCCCAGCTACTCGGGAGGCTGAGGCAAACGGATTGCTTGAGCCCAGGAGTCTGAGGTTGCTATGAGCTAGACTGACACCATGGCACTCTACTCAGGGCAACAGAGAAGACTCTGTCTCAAAAAGCAAATAAAATGTAAAGCCTAATCTTGTAACAAATATTCCATTCCACTTTGTATTTCTTTTGATCTTATCTTATCTTCCAAGCCCTCATCTATCTCACTCTAAAGGTACATTGCTTAAGGGCAGGGATTGTGTCCAGCTAAGTCTGTATCCCTGCTTAGACTACAGTATCTACACCAGGCAACACTCAAATGTCTACTGACCAGAGCTGAATACGCCTTTGGGGCCTCTCCATGCTGTTTTCAGTTCCTAAATCCCTCAGTCTCTCTGGGGAGGTCGTGATCCTCTCTCTAGGACTGGAGTGGCTCTGCATCCTCGGCAGTGGCAGAAAGCCAACAACTGTTCCCGTCTGATCCCATAATTAATGGAGGAGCTAGGCAGCCAGCCCAAACCATCAGCACATTTCTCAATTGCTCTGTTTCAGTGTCACTGGCCAAGTTCTACTCTATTTCCCTGGGCTGGAGTGGGCCAAGAAAACAGAGCAGTACATCACAGTGAAAATGCCGTGGGCAGGCAGCCAAATCCCAGTGGAAGGGGCAGGAGGTTCACTTCACTATTCTTGCTCCAGGCCCAAATTCAGTGTGGCAAAGCTGAGCCACTTCTACTGCACCTTGCAAACTAGGAAAAGGGCTGTCCTCTGTGGACTTTTATAGAAAAGGAAACTAATGTTTAAAGAACATGTGCTAAATGGGTGCTTTCCAGTGGCAAGGCCAACAGGGCAGCTGACATCTCACTCAAGTGACCTTGGGATGAAAACTGGCAAAGCCAAGCTGGAAGTCCAAATGAAGCTCTGCAGCGGATAGGTACCAACTCCATTAAACACTGTGCAGAACATTTTGTTGTTGGTCAAAAACAAAGAACTCAGCTCATAGAAAAGTACATAACACCTTACTATTTGTAGGGCAGAGGGGGAAAGGACTATATGTAACATTCACTTGCAACTGCATGGAATCCTTCCAGAAAAGACAGAAGAAATGAATAGCAATGGTTTTCCTCTAGGAGGTACCTGGGGGACAAATGTGGATGGGAGATGTTTCACTGTTTTTGGTACATTTTTGTTTTTTAAACCATAGTAATATATTACCTAATCAAATACAATTACAGTTTTAAAAATTAGTTTTCAGACATTCATTTAGTATTTACTTGGCATATGCCAGGCACTAGGGTAGGTTAGATGCTATTCTCAAGAGCTGGGTAAGGAGGAATGAAGATATAATCAGATAATATAATGCAGTGATAGAGCACAGGAAAAAGCCACTGGTGTCACTGGCATGAAAAAGTGGAGAACCAGGTAAGGTTTCCTCCAAGTACTTTCTGGGCCAAATCCCAAAGGAGTAAGACTAAGACCAAACACCTAGTACCAACTGCTGCAGCACTCCTAGAAGCCTGAACTGTGATGAGTGTCAGGCCACAGAAACACAGACAAACGGAAGCAATGAAAGGGCACATCATTCTTAATTATTCCATGCCAGTCCCTCAGATGTGGGGAAAGAGTGCACGGCAATGGAAAAAATCTTGGAAATACCAGATGCTACACTCTGCGCACCACTGAATCCCACTGTCTAAGTTTGATAGGGGGTATTAAAAGAGCTGACATTTGTAAAGTGCTTTATAAATGCTAAAGTCAAATAAAGCCCAGTGGAGATGCAAAGCTTCGCAAACATCTCCCAGAGAATTCTCAACGCCCCTGGGGGAACGGCCTGTTGAAACTTGAATTTTCTTCCTGATAACAACGTTACTAAAATACTGGACGTATCAGAAGCGGGGACAAGACAGGCACCTTGAAGGGCAGCGCCCATAACCTGGGCAGCAAGTGCTCTTTAGCCCTCTCTACCTCGGTTTCCCCAACACCGGAACTACAGCAAGAATGAATGCTGAGCCTCCTTCCATTCCTCGACCGGGCGATCGGCCCTGGAGAGTGAACACCTTCAGGATGTTGTGCAAAACATCCGGCCGTGGCGAGCAGGTGGCCTCCGTGCGCCCGTCGCGCGGTAACCAGGGCGCAGACAGGTGCCGGCCCGCACGCTGCGCCCTCTCCCCGCGCCGCCCCCGGTGAGCAGGCGAGCTCGGCGCCTCCCGGGGGAGTGCCTCGGCGCAGCCTCGCCGGGCGCACGGTGCCCAGCCTGGCCGCAAGGTCGCCCACTCCGCCTCCCTGCGCTTGGTGCCCGGTGCCCATGCCGCTGCCGGGACGCGCGGCCCTCGCCACCCCCGGGAGAGGGGCTTCCTGGAGGCGGAGCCCGCGCCGCGGACCCGCCGCCGCTCACCAGTTCCCCGAGCCCACGATGCACACTTTCAGGGGCGCCGCTGCCATGGCCAGGCCGAATGCAGCAGCCTGGGCCGTGCCTCCCGGGCCGGCCGCCTACCTCCGCCTGCTCCGCTTTGCCCGCAGCGGCCGGCGGCGGCCCCGCCCCGCTCGCCTCTCGGCCAATGGCCCGGGCCACCCCCGCCCGGGCGCCCCAGGCCACAGCTGACAGCCAGGGATGACCCGCTCCGCCACTCCCAAGAACCACTGCGCACGCCCGGCCCTGGCTGGCCTGCCGGCTCGCTCCGGCTCCGCCCCACCCCTGCGGGAGGCATGTCGGGACTTGTAGTCCACACCCCTTGTGGTGGGACGCCCTGGGACAGTAGCTCCGGCCGCGCCACGTACAGGCCGGGGTCATTGCGCAGCGACTCGCGCTCCCGGAGCCGCAGGCTGCACTTCGCCTTCGCTGGCAGGGCAGGCCTGGCCCAGCTCGCGGTGGGGCCCCCTACTCGCTCTCTTTTCCCTGCGTGGGAAAAGCTGCCGCACTGCAATTTGGAGCTGAGAGAGCTTCCTAGGTTGACTCTAAAGTCGCCCAGACTTGGGCCAGGGCTCGAAGTGCCCACACCTGCCTTTTCAGCCTTTGCCTCACTTGTACGAACAAGGCAGCCTGGCACCCCTGAACTTCTTAGTGAACTTCGAACTACTGAGGCCTTCGGAACTTGGCTGGACAATACCTGCACTTCAGGAATGACACCTTTTCTAGTTAGAGTGAACACAGAAATTTGCACTTGGGGGACGTCACCCACACCCACTTACCTGGCAGGACTTATCTCCTCGTTTTCTTCTCCCAGGCCTGACTTGTCCCTTTTTGTGGTTCGGAAACTATGCTTCCTTCCTTCTTGACAAATGGAATGTTATTTATTCATTCTGAGCGTCAGTCTCCGCCAGGCACCGTACTAGACATCATCAGAATAGGACAAAGTATTATAGTTTAAACCAATGGTTCTCCAACTCTGCTGGATATTAGAGTCACTGGAGCTTTAAAAAAACTCCATGACCAGGCACCACCTCACATCAATTACATCAGCATCTCCCAGGGTCTGATGCAGGCATCAGAATTTTTTTAAGTTCAATAGGTGATTGCAAAAGGAAGCCAAGATTTAGAACCAGAAAACTGAAATGTCAGTGGAGACTGGCTGAAGAAACAAATACTCCAGTACCTAGGAAAATACTATCCTTATTGATTTAATGCCCAGAGGATTAACTGTTATTTTTGTTTTCTTCTCTACATTATATGAAACATTTATCTGTCACTTATGATATTTACTTAAGGAATGTGTAAAGGCAGCAGATGAGGCAGAGGATTCTCTCCATTCCCTCACTATTGGTTCGCTCTCAATTATTTACGCTAATGCAAGGATACATATAGGGATGATGGGAAAATTGGACTAGTGAAGCTTTATCAATTCTTTTTGCATTTGTGTAACAGAATGCATTTGCCAAGTTAAATAATGAAGTCATGTACTTGAGTAGGTATACATACATTTGCAAAGGTTTATACCAAATGATTCATTTTTAATCTTTGCCTAAAAGTTTATACCTCATCTGGAAGCTCTTATTCCTGAATATTGCAACTGTGTTTGCATTAAAATGAGCTGCCTGGCTATGTTGTGGACATATCCTGCCCAGCATCATCGAATGGTGTATATTGGCCACCTGATATGTAGAACACATTGTGCCAGAATAGACATAGAGAGTAGTCATTTGTTTTATAGACCAGTTACAAAGATTAAGATAAAAACCAAATCAGTGAAACTCATGAACATAATGTTGAGAGATTCAAGTAAGTTGCAGGAGAATGCATGCAGTATGATTCCATTTCTGTTAGTTCAGAAACAAGCAAAATTAAATGATTAAATATATCAGTAGGGATACATATATATTTAAACTATAGAGAAAAACAAGGAAACAAAATGCAGGTTCATGATTATGGTGGAAGGGAGGATTGGTTATTTTTTTTATACATTTTGCATATATTGTAAACATTTTTGTGTAGATATTTAATGAAAATCATGGTGGAGAGGAGAAGCTACAGTACAGAAGAGCAAATAAAGCCAAATGAACCACAAATGATAAGAAAGAGTGATCTGATTTCCAATTTTGAGATGCTCAGTCTTCTGCCAGTCCCACTCCAGGTTGTCTAATATAGCAGTGCTGACCATCTTGGCCTTCTGTGTGCCACTTTCCCCAAGAGGGTTGAGTAGCCTGGAAGACAAAAGAGCTAGCCAGTGTCGTGACAGTGCCAACTCTTCGGGGACCTGGAGAAGCCGTAGGGTGTATGTAATTCCGTGCAAGGAAACAGCGTCTCTGACAACATGACTGGTACATGCATGGTAGAAGGAGGTGCTTCTAGCCAGCCAGCCAGCTAGAAGTCAGGCAGCACTTTGGAAACTCAGCCCAGAGATCTCCTTAACAAGGTCGCTGAGTTCATAAAGTACACTTTATTTTCTACATTATAGGAAGCAATGGCAACAGTGTTGCCAAACTTTCCTATGTAACTGGAGTTCCCTTTCCCCTCTGTAGATCTGTGGTCCCCAACTCCCAGCGTGTGGACCAGTACCATCCATAGCTGTTAGGGACTGGGCCACAGAGCTCCACTGCATCCCCCTCCCCCATCCATGGAAAAATTGTCTTCCGTGAAACCGGTCCCTGGTGCCAAAAAGTCTGGGGACCACTGCTCTAGATAACATTTTCCTCACTTCTCTTAAATCCTCACCGCCAGCCTCCTACCCTGTCACTACCTCTCCTGGAGCCCTCTCTGGCTTCTGTCTGCTGCCTAGTCCCAAAGCCAGTGCTGTGTGTTATGGCAGCAGCAGCACCCCACTTCCAGGTACCAAAATCTGTTATGGGTATTGCTTGTTGCATAACAAACCACCAAAACTTAGATCTTAAAATGACCACAATCATTTCTTTACCTCTGGATTCTGTAGTTTGGGCTGGGCTCAGAGAGGAAAATTCTCTCCACATGGGGTGGACAATCAAATGGGGCTGGAAGATCCACTTCCAAGATGTCCTGTTCAGATGGCTGGCAAGTTGGTGCTGGCTGGGAGCTCAGCAGAAGCCGAGGGCTGGAGGCCTGAGTCTTCTCCACGTGGGCCTCTCTGGAGCTGCTTCCCTGTGGTGTAGTGCCTGCCCTCCGCAAGCAAGCATCTCAACAGAAACTAAATGGAAGTTGCCAGTTCCTTAAGACTTGAGTCCCCAAATTGCCATGGTATCACTTTTGTTGTGATCTTTTGGTCAAGAAATTATAAAGCCCAAATTCTAAGGGAGAGGACATAGGCCCCTACCTCTCAGTGAAAGAAGTGTCAGAGAATTTGGGGGCTGTGTTTTAAAACTGCCATACTCTGTATTATATTTTCATATTACAAGTGAAGGAAATTGAGGTACAGCAACACTAAAAAAGATTTTCCAAAGGTCCAGTAGAAAACCAGGACCAGGCTTTTTGGATGCCATATCCTACAGTCATCCAACTATTCATTCATTCAACAAAACTTACTGGGCAACTACTATGTGCCAGTTGCTGTACTAGGTCCTGAGAATGAAATATTAAACAAGAGAGGCAATGTCCATACCTTCTTATATGCTTACATTTAAAGGGAGATATAGGCCAATTACAGGCAATTACCCTACAGTGTGATAAATGCTACCAGCTTACTATGGCAGCCCAGAAAAAGACCCTTGTCCCAGATTTGGAAATTCAAGGAGGACTCTGATCTCTGTTGAAGCTTGAAGAAAAGATGCCATCAGCAAGATAAAGTGGTGGGGAGCAGCAAATGAGCTGTTCCAGGCAGAGGGAACAGCATAGGCAAAAGTTCAGAGACTATAGAGAGAATGGCATGTTCCAGAGCTAAGAGGAGTCCAGTATGGATGCAGGGAAGAATAAATGAATGAAAGAGTGCAAGGGGCAAGGGGAAATGGAGACGGAGAGGTAGAGGAGGTACCTGATCAAGATTGACCTTGTGAATCACATTGAAGAGTTAGAACTTAAATCCCAAGGGCTGAAGAAACCATTTTAGGATTTTAAGCAAGAGCTTGATAGCATCAGCCTTGTGTCACAGGAAGTGTCTTCCGGATGAATTCACAGGGAGAAGCCAGGAGGCAGAGGCCAGGAAGGCACCTGCTGCTGTATTCTATAAGGGAAATAACAGCGGCTTAGACTGGGGTGGAGACCCAGTCTGGCGATGTGGAGAAGTGGGTAAAACTGAGACGTATCTAGGAAGTAGAAAAATAAGACTTACTGCTTTCTTGAGTGGGTGAGAGGAAAGCATCTAGAATGACTTTAGCTTTCAGGCTTGGGCAACTGAATGAATATAATTTGTCAAAACAGGAACCCGGGAACAGGAAAAGATTTGGGGAGGATGAGGAACTCAGTTCTGGACAAGTTAAGTTTGAGGAGTTCATGTGGTATCCAAGATCAGATTTCAGGGAGGCAAATGGATATGTGAATCTTAGACACATTTGTAATTCATTAGCATGTACTTGAAAATTGCAAGTGGTCAGGGCCTAGAACAATGCCAGGCACAGAGCGGGCACTCAGTAAAGGTTGAATGAATGTGACTGAGATCACTTAGAGAGAGGGGTCAAGTAACAAAGGAAGACAAACCAGGACAGGACTCTGAAATGGACTTAATACTAAAGAACAGGAGCCTGAGAGGATGAGAAAGGAGCAGAGAGAACATTCAGTGTGGTATCATAGCTGCCAAAGGAAGACAGCATTTCAAGGAGAGATGGTCACAGGAGAGTTTGAGAGTGGTCCAATAAGGTAAGGGCTGAAGTGTATCTCTCAGACTAGCAGGAAGCAGGACGCTGGTAGGTCCACCATGTATAGCTGTGCAGGTAGTACACTGCACAACACCAGTGGGTACCATATACCTTGCAAACATTGCAGATTGGTATGCTTAAAATGACCGCTTTCTGACAAATGGAAGCAAGTATCTTGAAGAAAGGGAATGTTTCTGCAGCTTATACAAAAGCATTGTATGGGCTAACCACAGCCCTGGTTGTTGCTGCCTCTAGTGAGAGTAGGTCACTTTCAGTTTGGGGGCAGGGCATAAACTCAGCTTGCAGTGGATGGACGTATAAATAGAAGGCAGAGAAGTGGAGCTTGAGAGAGTATATATGTCTTAGTCTGTTTAAGCTGTTATAACAAAATATCTGAGACTGGGTAATTTATAAAGAATAGAAATTTATTTCTTACTGTTCTGGAGGCTGGGAAATCCAAGGTCAAGTCACCGTCATTCAGTGTCTGGTGAGGGCCTTCTCACTGGGTCCTCACAAGACAGAAAGAACGGAAGGGTAAAAAAGGGCCAAGCTATTTCCCTCCAGCCCTAATCCTATTCATAAGGGCTCTGCCCTCATGACTTAATCACATCCTAAAGGCCACACCTCTTTGTACTATTTTATTGGGGATTAAGTTTCTATCTTTTTTTGTGGTTTTTTTGGGTTTTTTTTTTTTTTTTTTTTTCTGCTTATAAACAACAGAAATTTGGTACTGGTAGCTCATGCCTGTAATACTAGCATTCTGGGAGGCCAAGGTGGGAGGATCTCTTGAGCCCAGGAATTTAAGATTGCAGTGAGCTATGATGATGCCACTGCACTCTACCCGGGGAGACAGAGCAAGACTCTGTCTCAAATAAATAAATAAATAAAATTAATGAACAACAGAAATTTATTGCTCACAGTTCTGGAGGCCGGGAAAGAAGTCCAAGATCCAGGCAACAGCAGTTTTGATGTCTGGTGAGGGCGCCTTCTCCATTGTAGAAAGCCATCTTGCAGCAGTGTGGAGGGAACTGGAGACCATTATCCTAAGTGACATATCTCAGGAATGGAAACCAAACACCATCTGTTCTCACTGAGACGTGGGAGCTAATAGATGGGTACATGTGGGCACAGAGCAATGTGAAGGACATGAGAAACCAAGGTGAGGGAATGTGGGTGTGGGATAATTCTTACTTACTGGGTACAATGAACTCTACTCTGGTGATGGGCACACCAAAATCCCTGACTTAAGCATTATACAAGATATCCTTGTAATAAAAACCCTTGTACCCTCTTAAAAAATAAATAAGTAAATAAAAATGTTTTAAAAAGAGGCCATCTTTCCAATGTGCCCTCACGTGGCAGAAGGGGTGACCCAGCTCTCCGGTGTCCCTTTTATAAGGACACTAGTCCCAATCATGGAGCCTCTGCCCTCATGACCTAATCATTTCCCAAAGGCCCTACCTTCTAATAGCATCCCCTTGGGGATTAGGATTTTGGCATATGAATTTGTGGGGGACACAAACATTCAGACTGCAGCAAGTAACTTGCCTGAGATAAAGTTAAAAGCAATTTTGGTATTAATCCCAGGTCTGTCTGATTCTACATGTGAGTAAATAACCATTCACAGTGGTCTTTGGCACTCAGCACATGTCTTGGGTCCTGCACCCCACTAGAGGGTCTGTACTTTAAGAACACTGACAAATTTGAGGACATCCAGAGAAGACCCAAAGCAACATGAAGAAAATCTTCAAATACTTGAAGGCCTCACTCAGATACTAGAAGAGCAATTAAATTTATCCCACAGGACACTTTCCTGATGGTCTAGAGGAGAATCCATTTCCTTGCCTTTTCCAGCTTCTAGAGGCTGCCGACATTCCTTGGCTGATGGTCGCATCCCTCCAACCTCTGTTTTCATCCTCACTGTCACATATCGCTCTGACTCTGATCTCCCTGTCTCCCTCCTTCACCTATTGGGATTAAGTTTCAACATGAATTTTGGACAGAACATAAACCTTCAAACCATAGCAGTAGACAATGCCTTCTAGAAGTTTGGCTGTGAGCAGAAAATGAGAGATAGGAGATACAAGAGGGAAAGAGGGGTAAAACCGAAGAGGGAAGGGAAGAAATTTTAGGGTCTTTGCATGTTTGTTTGTTTGTTTTAAATCATGCTGAGGAGGCTAGAACATGTAGAAATACTTCTGGCAAGGAGCCAGCAGAGATGGAGAAGTCTAAAATACAAGAGCGTGGTCCGGAAGTAGCGAGTTATCTCACTTGGTACTTCATAGTCAGTTACAGATTGAACTCCTCCTTCTGCCACTTTCCCCCTTCTCACTACTGCACTTGACTAGTCAAAAAAAAAAAAAATACAAGAGAGAGAATGAGAGGGAGAGGGAGAGTAAGGGAGGGATTAGATTGAAATAAGATGAGACGGGTCAGAGAAGTACTGTCTTAGGAGAGTATAACTGAAGGCATTGAAGAAACCAACCCTGGGAAGATGGGGAGAAGAGGAACTCCTGGGGAGAGGATAGCCAGTGCAAAGGCCCTGAGGCAGAGAAGAGCTTGGTGTGTCTGAGGAACAGAAATATGGTAACAAGTTAATATGAGAAAGACAGAGTTGCAGTCAGAGACACAGTCAGTGCAGATTAAATTATACGGACTTGTGGTCCGTGGTTGAAAAAAAAAAGGACTTCCCACTAACCAAATCTGAGTCAACACAAGCATCAAAATAAATAATAGTAATGGATTTAAACTCTTTGAATAAGATAAAAGTTCCTGAGTCTATGCTGATTTAAGGAAACAAATAAACAAACAAGGCGAAGGGAAAGCTCTTCCTTACAGCAGAATGTCAACTAATAAATATGGAAGGAGTGATGGCTTAGACAATCATCAGCGGATGTTAAAAATACTGGGGGAAGTTTGACGTGGTTCCTGAGATTGCCTAAGAAAAGAAAGAATATAAAATTCAAAAGAAAAAAAAGGAAGTTTGACGTGGGACAGAATATTTACCTAGCCTCATAGTTTTCACACAAATTGCTTACAAAGGATGAAAAGAGTAACTTTAGAGGGAAGAAAACTGTGGTCAAAGTCAACATCACCGGTAATGAGACAAACTGACACATGTGCCTTGTTTAACTGGAATGTGAATGCATTTGTTTAATACTGGCCTGTTAAAAAATGTTTTAAATAGCTCCCAGACTTAGAGATTTTATATATTAAAAATATTTTTGGCCGGGCACGGTGGCTCATGCCTGTAATCCTAGCAATCTGGGAGGCCTAGGCGGGAAGATTGTTTGAGCTCAGGAGTTCGAGACCAGCCTGAGCAAGAGCGAGACCCCGTCTCTACTATAAATAGAAAGAAATTAGCCAAACAACTAAAAATAGAAAAAATTAGCTGGGCATGGTGGCGCATGCCTGTAGTCCCAGCTACCCAGGAGGCTGAGGCAGGAGGATTGCTTGAGCCCAGGAGTTTGAGGTTGCTGTGAGCTAGGCCGATGCCACGGCACTCTAGCCCAGGCGACAGAGCCAGACTCTGTCTCAAAAAAAGAAAAAAAAAAGAAAAAAATATTTTTAATTGTTTCAAAGCTTGACAAAGAATTGTCAATTTTTTCCCACGTAACAGCACAAGCTATTGCCACGTATTATTGCCATTTTATTCCATCTTATTTTATTTTAATTCATCTTATTAATCTTATTTGCTTTAATTAATTTATTTTTGAATAATTAATGGATTCACATGGTTCAAAACCCCAAAATTGAAAGGGTATGCAGTGAAATTCTCTTTTCTCTTTTCCAGCAGCCACCCAGTTCCCTCTCTCAAGGAAACTCTTGTTACCAATTTCTTGTGTATCCTTCCAAGAATATTCCACACGTATACAAACACATTTTTCTCTTCTTTTTTAATAGGTATATTATACACGTTGTTCTGTTACTTGCTTTTCCACTGAACATCATTTCATATTGAAAATGTCAGTCAACATAAAAAAAATTGGATATACATGATGAAAACTTAAAACTAAAAGAATAAATTCAGCTTTTTGGAAAACTCCTCTTAAGTCTTTTGTTTTAGAGATAGGGTCTTGCTCTGTTGCCCAGGCTGTAGTGCAGTGGTGTAATCATAGCTCACTGTAGCCTCGAATTTTTGGGCTCAAACTATCCTCCTGCCCCCAGCCTCCCAAGTAGCTGGGACTACAGGTGAACACCACCATGCCCAGCTAATTTTTTAATTTTTTTATAGATATTGGGTCTTGCTATGTTGTCCAGGCTGGTCTTGAACTCCTGGCCTCAATTGATTCTCCTTCCTTGGCCTCCCAAAGCTCTGGGATTATAGGCATAAGCCACTATGCCTGTCCCCCACCCCCCCCCCAGTCTTTATTTTTCTTATTTTTCTGTGGCACTGGAAACTTTTTCACAAGCTGGTATTGGTTAAATTCATTCCCCTAATTCCAAGTAAGACATACAGTTGGGTCACCCTAGAGAAACATTTTATCTACTCTGTCCTTACACTGCATATATCACCACTTTACTTCTTTTTTTTTTTTTTTTGAGACAGAGTCTCACTCTGTCGCCGGGGGCGAGTGCCGTGGCGTCAGCCTAGCTCACAGCAACCTCAAACTCCTGGGCTCAAGCAATCGTACTGCCTCAGCCTCCCAAGTAGCTGGGACTACAAGCATGTGCCACCATGCCCGGCTAACTTTTTTTCTATATATTTTTAGCTGTCCAATTAATTTCTTTCTATTTTTGGTAGAGATGGGGTCTCGCTCTTGCTCAGGCTGGTCTCGAACTCCTGAGCTCAGAACGATCCGCCCGCCTCGGCCTCCCAGAGTTCTAGGATTACAGGCGTGAGCCACCGCGCCCGGCCACCACTTTACTTCTTAATTACACATTGTACAATCTCTAGTGGTGACATTTGTTCTTGGTACATCTGGCTTCAAATGAAACTGGCCATCTTCAATATTGCTATTGACAGTCCAATGAGAAATTACAGATATTTGGCTGAAGAAAATAATGCCTCCTCTGGAAACTTTTATGGGCTTTTCTCTCACTTCCTTGGGGGATAGAGACATAATGGATGAAAGACAGATGTGGCTGGTTGGAAGAACCAAATAGAGCCCAAGACACTTAGCAGTAGCAGGTGTCAATTGCAATCCGTTCATACCAAAGTTTATTAAATTATCCCAGGGGTCTGTCTACCAGGTTTTATCCAGCAACTGTACATTTTCATCAGTCCCTATTTAAGGGATACTGGGATGGTATGGGGATCTGTTGCTTCTTTAAAAACCACACTACACTACCATAATTGACCTTTAGTTTAGAAGGCAGCTCTTAGCCAAGCAGTGGGTATTATTATAGATTATGCTGGGGTGCCAGCCAACTTGGATCACTTGGAGAACTTGGGAATTTTAAAGATGAA
Source organism: Indri indri (assembly GCA_004363605.1). Classification (NCBI taxonomy): domain Eukaryota; kingdom Metazoa; phylum Chordata; class Mammalia; order Primates; family Indriidae; genus Indri; species Indri indri. The sequence continues at coordinate 12,400 of RJWJ010012580.1, read as the reverse complement.
ATTACCAGACATAGCACTGTACCTTACCAAAGAAAGGCAGAGATACCTTTTCAGAGTTTCTACTTCATAAAAAGTCAGATATCAACCTGAACTTGGTTCTTAGTTTGAGTCGTATTCATTTGTTTATTCAACAGGTATTTACTGAACTCCTACTTGGTGCCAGGAACTGAGGACACAATGTTGAAGAAAACAGACAAAGTCCCTGTCCCATGGAATCTATAGTCCAGAGGGGAGACCAGATAAAGAAAGAAGCAGGTATCTTCAAAAGAATTCAGCCTGATGTTACTGTGATGAGAGATAAGGGACCCTGGGAACAGATGGGAGGGGTACCAACCTGGACCCAGGGTGCCAGGTAAGACTTAATAGAAGAGGGGTGTCTGGATTGAAGAATGAGTATGAATAAAATGGGGGAAGAGTGTTCGAGGCAGAGGGAACAGCATGGGCAAAGGTTAGGAGACAAAAGAAAAATAGTCATTGGTTCCTTTGAGGAACTGAAAAGTCAGTAAGTTGGAAGATAGTGCAAGAGGTAAAAACAGATGAGGCAAGACAGTTCGGTGGGGCCAGATAATGCAGTGTTCTGTGATAGAGATTTGGATTTATTTTGAAGGCAATAGGGGAATATGGAAGTGTTTAGGCTGGTGAGTGATGTGGTCATATATGTCTTTTAAAAGATCACTTGGGTTGCAGCAAAGAAGACGTCATGGAAAAAGCAAAATTGGAAGCAGCAAGAAGAGTTAGTTGAGAAGCTGTTGCAGTGATGTGGGCAGAAGGGAGGAAAGAAGTGCCCAGTTAAAGGAAGAGTCTGTAGGATCTGGCTTTCAAACCTAACCGAGCTGGGATTTTAGGTAGAACCTATAGGATCTGTCAATGTGGGGCTAAGGAGGGGGAAGAGTTAAGGGGACTTCCAGATTTCTCACTTGGACAGTGAGGTAGGTGGTGGCGGTGGACGAGTGGCAGGGAACAGGAGATGTTTTGAGGCAGAAGTTGCCTTTCTTGGCAAAAGCAAAAGTAACTGTGGCTTGTTTGGTTTTCTTCTTTTTGAAGCTATAAAATCAGATACCAATACCCACGTTATATTTTATGACAAAAAGCATTCAAGGTTGGCAATTTTCCATGAATGACCTGCAAGTATAAGAGATGTAATTCAATTTATAAAAGATTGGCACTTTGGAGCAATTCAAAACTTTCCATTCTTTCATCTCTTCCCAATGCCAGAGACACGTGGATAAAGTTCAACCCTCACAATATCACTTCACAAGATGTTAGCTTGGTTACACTCCGGGTTTTTTTCTCTTAATTTCTAAAAATCGAAGTAATATATACACATAGTTTTACAATGATTTGGTACTAAATAATACTAAATGGGAAGCAGGAACCCTCTCCCCAGATTCCGCTGCCTAGAAACAACCGCTGTCAACTACTTTCACTATTTCTTGTGGTATTTACTTCCATATTTCTACATAACGTCCTTTGCTACTATTTCACATTTTTAATAAAAGTTTCTGAGTAAGACATACAAGCACACTGTTCCAAAATAAAACGCGTAAGAAGATGTAAAGGGTAGCTCGCCGACTCTCGTCTCCCATCCAGTCCCTGCCCAACTCCATTTTCCTCAGGTAAACATTGTTATTTGCTTTTTGGGTATACACATATACGAGAAAATACCATTATACGTTTAATTTTTCTGCCTTTTTCTTTTTATACACAAGAAATGGCACAGAATCCTGTATCCGTCGTAATAAAGTAGGATACACTGTGGTAACAGCTCACACTTCTCAGTGCCTCCTTTCTCACACGTGCTGTGGGTCCATTCTGGGCTGGCTGGGGACTTTGTTCACATCTTCCTCATCCAGGGTTACAGACCAACAGAGCCTCTACTGTCTGGAGGGTCAAGCTTGCGATGGCAGGAGGCAGGGAATACAGCCAATCACTCACTGGCCCCTGATGTCTTCTTCCCAAAAGAGACCCATATCACCTCTGCTCCCATTCATTGACCAAAGCATGTCACGTGGACCTGGCAGATAAGGGGCTGGGAAGTACAAATTTATTGTGTGCACAGGCGCTGACGATGGTGTCATATACACACCTCGATTTTTTTCAGATGAGAAAATAATTAATCATGCCATTTTGATAAGTAGAGTATCTGCTATGGACTGAATGCTTGTGTCCCCAAAATTCGTATGTTGAAACCCCAATCCCCAATGTGATGGTATTTGGAGATGGGGCTTTGGGGAGGTAATTAGGTCATGAGGGTGGAGCCCTCATGGCGGGATTAGTGCCTTTATAGGAAAAGACTTGAGAGCGGGCTTCCCCTTTCCCAGCATGCACCGAAGGAAGGGCAGGTGAGCTCGCAGCCAAGGAGAGGGCCCTCACCAAGAACCTGACCATGCTGGCGCCCTGATCTTGGACTTCCAGACCCTGAACTGTGAGAAAGAAATGCTTTTTGCTTAAGTCTCCCAGTTTATGGTTATTATAGCAGCCTGAACTAAGATGGTTCCTTATTCTTTTGGACATTCTGATGGACATTTGCATTTTTCCAATATTTCTTTTACAAAAAATACTGCAGTGAATAAACATGTACAGATGTTATTTTGCACATGTGTGAATATATCTCTAAGATAAATTCCCAGAGTAAAACTGCTGTGTCAGAGGATGTACACTTGTGTCATTTTGATAGGTATGGCCAAATTGCCCTCTATAGGGGCTTGGCCAGTGTACATTCTTTCTGTCGTCCAGGCTGGAGTGCAGGGCCACGATCATAGCTCAATGCAGCCTCGAACTCCTGGGCTCAAGCCATCTTCCCTCCTCGACCTCCCAAAGTGCTGGGATTACAGCTGTGAGCCACTGTGCACAGCCTCATTTTAGTTTTAAATCACATTTCTCTTATCATGAATAAAGCTGAATTTTTTGCTACCTCTCGATTTTATAATTCAGGTTCCCTTTGATAATAAATGACAATTTTCTTCTCCAACGCCCACTCCACCCCATGCACACATTCGTTCCCCTCCTCCTCTCCATTTCTAGTTACACTACACTTCTGGGTTAATTCAGTAGTCAGTTTACATTATTGTGTCATGAAAATATATTTAGCTATACTGCCAGATAATGTTCTATGATAAAATTTTCTCTCCCCATACCTCTGCCGACTTAATAATTGCCTCGGTATTTTTTACTCATATACTTTTCATCTATTTATCCTTATAGAGTTTTATCCCATTCGTTCCACTGGATCTAGTAGATTCTTACTAGCAGTATTCCACAAATGATCAAACATATTAGATAACTCATTGATTCCATTTTTCCTGGAGACTTTCTTCCCAGAGCCATCTACCCACCTTTCTGCACTATTTGCTCTCCAGGCCTACTTCTTGTATCCCACATGCTTCTCTTTCTTGGATTACTCTGTGTTTAATTAGTGCATACCATTCAGTAACTTCCAGAAAATTCTATGTTTATGTCTTCACGACTTTGTTGAACCTCCCTTTTGATATTGGACTAGAATGGCATTCCAGGGTACATGGACATTTTCCCTGCAGTATGAAGACATTATTTCATTGGCTGCCAGTATCCAGTGATGCTGTGAAGAAATAGATTCTGTTTTGATTCCTACTGTGGCAGAGGCTTCTATTTGTCTTCCAATATCCATTTTATTCTTTAGTAAAATAACGCCTAACTTCTAGCCTGGCTGGAGATCACATTTCTGAGCCTTCCTTGCAGTGCTTTATGGAAATGTGACTAAGCTCTGGTCAGTGGGGCGTGAGCTGAAATTATGTTTTCTACTTCCAGCTTGTGTCCTGGAAGGAATCAGCACCTTTCTCCTTTCCCTCTTCCCCATGGAGGGGTGCAGACATGAGGGAGGGCCTTGGCTGCCACTGTAAACTCTGAATTGGAAGCCGCAGGATGAGGTTCTTGGAGCTGTCCTTCTAGCTCTGGACTCTCCCTCTGAACTGTGATATGAGTCAGGAATAAATTTCTATCTTGATTATGCCACTCCATGTTTTATAAGTATATCTATATTAATGCAGCTTAGATTCTTCATTAATACACTCACTGTGTTTTGTACATGGTCTGTTGGGTTTTTTCCTTTTCCTCTCTCTCTCTCTCTGAAAGTTTTAGGATCTTCTTTTTATCCCCAGTGTTTTGAAATTTCATGATTATCACCCTGTCATAGGCCTTCTTAAATTCACCATGTAGGGCACTGTGTTCTTTTAGTCTGAATTATTGTATTCTTCAATTCTGTAAAAAGTTTTTTGTATTATTTATTCAAAGAAGTAGCTTCTTTCCATTTTCTCTGTAGTTTCTGTCTGAAATTCTATCATTTATCATTTGTCCCCTTCCTGAAGTCCTTTCTTTCCGTTTTTTTTTTTTTTTTTAACTTTTTTTTTTTTTGGAGGGGGACAGAGTCTTGTTCTGTTGCCCAGGCTACAGTGCCATGGTGTCAGCCCAGCTCACAGCAACCTCAAACTCCTGGGCTCAAGCCATCCTCCTGCCTCAGCCTCTCGAGTAGCTGGGACTACACTCAGGCACCACCATGCCTGGCTAATTTTTTCTATTTTTAGTATAGATGGGTCTCACTCATGCTCAGGCTGGTCTCAAACTCCTGACCTCAAGCAATCCTCCCGCCTTGGCCTCCCAGAGTGCTAGGATGACCAAGCCCAGCCTCTTTCCTTATTTCTGATTGTTTCCCTGCACCTGTCCCCACTTTATGGATTTCATCTTTCAACTCTTTTGGTGCATTTAAAAAAAACGAATGCCATATTGTTTTCCATTTTCAAGACCTCTTTCTCATTATTCTTTTTTATCTCTCTGAAGATATTCATTATAGATTTTGATTTTCTTTTGTTCTAACTTGATCCTGTTTGTGTTGTCTTTCTTATGTTGGAAGCTTTCAAATGTTTGATGGTGCATGGCTGTTGATACAAAACAGTGAGGTGGCTCCAGCTGGATTGGCAGAGCTTGTCAACAGAGGGTGACTGAGTGGCAAGCAAGTCTTTTTCATGGGGCACACCTAAATGTCAGCATCTGACAGCTTTTCCTGAGAGCACAGTAATTTCTCAAGGGGAGAGTTCTATAGTTTCCTGGCAGGTTGGGGATGGGGGCATATGCCTCCCCCACGAAAGGAGAGAGAGTACACTCCAAACTGGCTGTCATGTATAAAGATATTATTGCTTCACTTTAGCAAGCCAATGGTTTTGAATATTTTCCCCTAGCAATGATAGCATACGTATGTTTGTTTATTCATTTAACAAATATTTATGCTGAGTCCTGTGTGTGTGTGTGTGTGTGAGAGAGAGAGAGAGAGAGAGAGAGAGAGAAAGAGAGAGAAAGAGATAGATTCTGGGAGGACATTAAGAATATCCACACCTCTGCTCTGTCTTGTAGCAGACATGATCTCGATGTCCAAGAAATGACTGCGGCGATGGGGGTTGTGTAGAGGGTACCAGTGCTTTTCTGGGCCTGGGGAAGAGTGTGAGACTCTATTCCTTCCCAGTCATTTTACAGATACAGAATTTTCCCTCCTTATGTGTCCCCTACTCCCAAAACATATCTACCAATTATATATTTATGGACTAATTGGCTTTGATGAAACCTTTGAAATGCCAATACACTTGAGAAAACGAAAGCCTAGCAGTCATTCATACCTTGGTATCAATTGCATTAACTAGATAATCACTTAAACCTAACTAAGCTGTGGGGTGTTAAACGGTAAGAAGCAAAGATCGCTAAATGCCAGCATAAGACAAAGCTGAACGCATTTGCCGGTCTCGCGTGGAAGAGCTGCGTCCTTCAGATCTGAGCTCAGTGGGTCTCAGGGCAGAAACCAAAGGGCTAGGCATAGAGCCAAAACGGAGCAAGCGAAAGGAAGGCGGCACTTGGGTCAGGTCTCTGGGCAGCATACAAGGAGGCATGGAGGATTGTGAAGGCTTTTTTGTGAGTGGTCACTTTCCTTTCAAATGTCACATCCCTAATTCTGAGAAGCCGGCATTCATACAGGTCCAGGAGGGGTTTCTAAGGTTCTGGTGGGCCCAGGACAGGATTCAGCAGACAGGATTGTCTGAAGATGATGGGAGCTTAGCAAAGTGTTTGTTGTTGTTGTTTTGTTTTTTAAACAGGGACCAAGTGTTTCCATTAGGAAGTATGAGGTGGGCGAGGTAATCTTACAGGAGGTTTGGAGGTCTTCCAGGCGGGGCATTTCTGAGTGAGGTGGGGCGGTGAGGACAAGAGGCCTCTGGCAGTGTGAGAGGGCGTTAGAGAGAAGTAACCCGTTTGGAAGAGGAACTTAGATTGGACTTCTTCATCCAGGGTCTTGGGGACACCCTCCACTGCTGAAAATCATCTCTGAGTGGTCTTGGCTGTCCTTCATGCCGTAGGAGGTAAGTTGAAAAGTCGATTTCCATAAGTAAAGTAGATTTAGGCGAGTCATACATGTAAGGTGTTTTGGATGGTCAGCGCCAGAGAAACAAAGACGAGCAGAGTGCAAAGGGCAAGCAACGAGGCTTTATTGGGGGAAGGGGAAAAAGAGCGCTCCCAGGCGAGGATCGTGGGTCCAGAGAGGTGGGGCCCGAGAAGTCGCCCTGCCCGGGAGTTTTGAGCAGGCTCATATATGTTTTAGAGTTGGGGAATGGGGGTTTTCTGGCACGAAGAATTTTGGCACGAAAAGTGGGGAGTTCTTTGTTGCAGTTTTAGGGTGGGTGTTGAGAAGTAGGAGGGGCTGGTGGTATTTGTGGACCCCAGGGATGGAAACTTCTCTTATCTGGGTGAATATTCAGGTGTGGTTATTCTTTAACTTAGCTGGGCCTAGCAGTTATTTTTGGCGGGTCTTGCGGGCTTCTTTTTTTTCTTTAGGGAGGGGAGGGGTGCCCGCCACCAGCCTTACAATACGCAACTGCACCCAGTCCTCCATGACAGGCGTATGCACTTAGGTACCCTCTTGCTCTCTGTGTGCTGGCTTTCTGTTGCCCTTCTCTGCCTTGGGTCTCTGTTCTCTTCGTTCCCCGTAGCATCTTCTCTCCCTAGTCCCCCACGCTGCCCAGGATCCACCTTTGTAGACATTTCCCAGCCGTGTCTTTCCTCTATTACCAGAGGTCCAGATCCTTCACCTCGACTGCCTGTTAAACTTCAGGAAATTGTACAAATTGTGGAACAGAACAATGAATAATATCCTAATAGGTAAAGAGCTCTTATAGCTTAGTAGAGAGTATGAAAGTAAATAAAATTTAAAAGCTGGTGAAACTCCCCAAAACACTTTAAGCCTAGAGAGAGATGCAACTGAGTCACATGTGGTTCCGATTTCTGTTTCTCAGATCATGGATTAACTCTTTTATTTTTCTTGTGTACAATGACTAGAGAGAATTAAACAATGTCAGGTACAGAAAGCTCCTGCCTTCTTAATTAATAATGCTTGTTAAAGATTAACTTCCCCTTTCTTGTCCTGCTTTGTTTAGAGCAGGTGACAGAAAACTCATGACTATCACACACTCTATAAAAAAATGTTAAATGTACCCTGCCTCCCCCCAAAAACACTGCCTATAACCAATCAAATGGCTATAACTGACAGCTGTGTATGAATAATGTTGTAATCCTACTGAAAACTCCTCTGTCTCTGCCTCTGTAAATGAGATCTTAACTTCCCTACTTCAGAATGTTGGCTCTATTCCTTTGGAGTTGGTGTTTCCGGGTGGGCCATCCTCACACTTTGTGTTTAAACAAACTGTCTTTAAATTAGAGTCTTTGGATTATTTTACATAGACAAGAGAAAACTGAATATCTGGTAGAAAAATGAGCACAGGGTATGATAAGACAATTTGCATCAGCAGGAACACAAATGACCAATAAACATGTAAAAATGTTCAGGATCAGAGATAGTTCAAACAGTTTAAGAGGAAACAACACTCAGGTTAGATTTCTTTCCAGTAGTTGGCATAAAAGTTAAAAGTGTATTCTCATATCCAACATTCGTGAAGTAGAGAGAACGGAGCTCTGCTATACTCCGTAGATGGGACTGTACAGGCGGCGTGATTTTCCAAGACAATAGATTGGCTTTATTTCACTTCTATTGAAATATCTTAAATGTGTACCAAGAAGAATAATATATTATACATATATTTAACGTACATAAAAATATACACAAATAAATAATATAATATTTAAAAATTAGGAACAATTTAAATGTCCAACAATAGGTAAATTATATAGTTGTATATTATCTAGCTATTAAAGTGATGCTACAGAGAATAATTAATGATTTTAAAATAAGATATATTAAATATTTAAAGTTCAAAAAATGATGTGTGTATATACATATATATGCGCACACAAACAAAATGATGTGTATACACACACACACACACTTGCACGTTACTGAAAAAACACCTGAAAGATTGAACATCAGAATATTAAAAATGTTATGGAAGTACAAGTGACTTTTTTTTTACTTTTCTATGTAAGATTAAAATTATAGGAGGCCATTGTTCTGGACTAAGTTTCTACACTAGGCCCTAACAGAGAGGGCTAAAAATTAAAATGAAGTGGCCCGTGCTAAAGTTCCACTTCACCGAACACAAACTGAGTTATTATCTAGCCTACCGAGAAATCAGGAGAATGAGCTAAGTGCCAACTTCCCAAACGGGCCAGTTTAAATGTGCAATGGGCATGATAATAAAGTTCCCTCTTTTTTAATCCTTGCACAAAAGAAGTAGTCTGCAGTAACCTTGTGTTAACTAACTTTTCTATTATTCTATCTAAAAGCAACTAATACACTTTTTGTTTTTCACTTCTGCTTTCTTCAGCCCTTCTGTCTATAAAGCCAACCTCTTCTGCTCAGCTCACTGGAACACTTACTCTATTATGTGGAATGAAGTGTTGCTTGATTCCAAAATCACAAATAAAAGCAATTGAGATGTTTGAATTTGTTGTAATTTTGTCTTTTGACGTCTATCTCTTCTAAATTTTCCATAATGAGTATGTATTGTTTCTGTAACAAAACAACGGTGAAATATTTTCAGACTAACTGGGACTCAGCTTCTGCTTAGCTCACCCTGAGAGTAGAGTTGAGGCACATTTTAAAGGAAGTTATTTGTAAAGGGTGGAACAGGAATTACTTATTCACCATTCAAAAATCATTTGCATTTGAACAGAGGTCCCCAGACCATAATGCACAGGAAGGAACAAATATCTTTTTTCTGGTTTCGTAAGATATGGTAAGCATTACTATACCGAAAGGACGGAAGATACAGAATCACCTTAACACAAAGGAGTGAACATCTTTTTTTCTGGTTTCATAAGATACAGAATCTCTATTCCCAAAGGGCAGTAGTGATGGTGGGAATTCCTGACCCTGTGTGAAGGAGGAGGGGAAATAAAGAGATTTCTGAGCAGGTGCCCTGCCTCCATCGTTTTAGATCATGCTTTGGGGGCAACTGCCTGCAGAGAGAACTGACTATGGACACAGAGCTGATGGTTTCCTTATCAGCTGATTTCTGGAAGAGAGACAAGTCTTTCAGTGAATTTCCAGAAGCAGGACCATGACATGTGGGGAGAAGCCACAAGGAGAGGTGGGCAGAGATAGAACATCCTACGCAGGAAGGAGGGGGTCTTAGCACAGGTGGTCTCAGACCTGAGTCTAGATGACAGTTTGTCAGGGGACCTGAGAGAATATCCAGGCCCTATGGTGGACCAGGTGCCTTAGGGCTGTTTCTGTAATACTTAGATCCTATTTGTGAATGCAGGTTCCTGAATATCATCAACATGACCAATTGAAAAGACAAAGCTGAAGGTCTTGCTCCCTAAGATGAGAGAATACCACCTCCACAGAGCTTTGGCAGTGCCTCAGACTGAAAAGGCAAAGTGGAAATTGAGTTAGAAATGGAAGTGTCAAAAAGCAAAATTACAATTTTACATTAAAGATCTAATTGGCTTTTAGTAGCAATTTAAAATCTCATCTGGCCAGACATGGTAGCTCATGCCTATAATCGCAACACATTGGGAGGCTGAGGCACGAGGGTCACTTGAGGCCAGGAGTTTGAGACCGGCCTGGGCAGCACAGCAAGACCCCATCTCTGAAAAAAAAAAAAATTAGAAAAAATTTTAAAAACACAAAATCTCATCTAAAGATTTTTAAAAGGTGCTCTATTAGTCATAGCAGAACAGTTAGTTTTTATAAGATTGCTTGAGCTGGAACAAGGAAACGGCATAATACAAAAATTAGATTGGTTAACATCAGGTTACTTTCTTTGTAAGGGTTTGTGTTCAGGTTAAAGCAGAGGGAACTTCCTTACTATGCCAGCTAAAACTGGCCTTTTTGAGAATTTGGCTATCATCTCTCTCCTGGTCTCTTGGAAAGTCAGATAAGCAACTTAGTTTCCGTTTGGAGACGTGGAACTATATCATGAGTGACTGCATTTTGGTTTGGTCTGTTGGGGCCTAATGCAGCAGCTGAGTCCAAATCAATGGCCTCCAATAAATTTCGTTTTTCAGGAGTTTTTTTTAAGGTGGGTCTTTCACTATGGGAGACATGATTCCGATTGGGTAAGGATGACAATACAACTGCCCAGAATTGGTGAGGATTTTGAAGCAAGGAATTCAAAGAATCTTAGGATGTAAACCTGTCTGTCGATGGTTTCCACCGAAGAGTTGCTCGGTCTTGGTTGGCTTGGGCACTCTTAGCATGGCAGACTTTGCTGCCCAGCCACGCTGCTCCTGTCACTGAATCTTCAAGAGGAGGCCAAGTTTCAGAAGGAGGTGGTACAGGTTCACTGTGTTAAGGAAAAAATTGTTCATGCCACATGTTAAAGATGGTAAGGCAGATTTTATTCAAGCAGACAATGGTGATGGGTGTAGGGACCATTATGACATGGTCTTGCAGAGAGATTAGTCTCAACTCTGATTCCAGCAAGGAAAACTGGGAATTTGTAACCCAGGAGCAGGCTGGGGTCAGTGGGTGGAAAACTGCTAAGAGGAAACATCAAGGATGAGGGTTTCTGGCCAAACGGACCTGATAGGATTATTGCTGAAGGCAGGCCCGGGTGATAAGATACTGAGGGTGGACAGATACCAAGGGTGGGGAATTTTCACTAAATTGATTTAGCAGGATTCTTGCTTAAACTGGATTCTGCAAGGACAGAGAGGGAAGCCCCAGGTCGGGCCCAGTCCAGCAGAGGACTCAGAGGAGGCTGACTAAAGTTTCTGTCAAGGGCGTCTTTGTCAGCCCAGCAACAGGAACAAGAAAACTTACTCCTAATCTACATAGGTTGCATGCCTCCAGCACTTTACAAAAGCCTGATCTGAGCATATTTCTCCCAGTTTAGTACTGTTACAAGATTCACGCTCTCCAGAAATGAAAAGACTGGAAATGGCAAAGACTATTCCTTTGCGGACTTTTAATCTGATGATGTTTCTAAGATAGTTGCAAAAACAATGAACTACCTTTTTGGCGAAAGACTCTTTAAGTGTCATTTTATACCACTTGAAAAAGTACAGGGAGAACTTTTTAGAGAGTGGAATGTTCCATTTATAAAAGCTATCACGTGCTCGCTTCGGCAGCACATATACCAGAACTGGAATGATACAGAGATTAGCATGGCCCCTGGGAGATGATGATGTGCAAAATTTGTGAAGCATTCCATATTTTTTAAAAAATAAAAATAATTAAAAAGTCATCATATCCAGTGAAATGATATAATCAGAATTGGACCATTCTAGAAAAGCTGCAGATGAGGAGTGATTTAAAAGGACAGAAAAATTACTCAGGAAGAGATTGGCCAAAAAAGGAATTGATTATAATTTTCCTTCACTGAATTTACAGAAAAAAAGAAATGTTTCAAATACAGATTTTCAGAAATCTGCAAATAGCCCGGTTTTACCTAAGAAGAAGAAAAAAGAGGTTTCAGAGCATTCCTATGAGAAAGAAAAAAAGAAGCCTTTATCTGAGGAATGCAAGCCCTTTTAAATTATCAGGCCTGGGAAGGCATTTAAAATATAGCAGCAGTCACATCTCGCTCCCCTTGAGCTAAATAATTGCCTCTTGAAGCTGCTGGCTGTGCTGTCTCTAGACTAACTGACAGCAAGTAGTCATAAAATTCCATACACCCATAGTTCAACTTCTGTTAACCAATGCAGATCCCTGAAGGACAGGAATTGTAATTGCTTCTCTCCTGATTCATCCTTTTTTTACTTAAAACTTTGAGCCTCTCTTTCGTTCTCTGGAGCACTCCCCAAGGCAACTTGGAAGTGTGTTCCTGGCTGCAGCCCTCGACCTCTGCACTTGAATAAATTCTCTTTAAACTACATTCTGACCTTCTGATTATTTCAGGTTGACACCTAACAGGGCCCCACACTGGTTGGTACACCAACAGGTTTGGAGAGATGAAAGTCTGAAATGACATATGGCATAAAGGAATAA
>RJWJ010012579.1:0-41722 GCA_004363605.1 Indri indri | reverse complement strand
CCTGCAGATGGTCCGGAAGACAGACTCGCAGGCATTCCCACAGAAACGGATCTCTGAGTCAGCCCTTGGAAAAAAAGCAGTCTCTTTGCTGGTTTTGTTTTTCTTGGTTGATTTATTTGACAAGGACCCATTTTATACATCATTTCTGGAATTTCAAAATCTTTTTTATCTCCAAAGGTCTCTCTTTAAAAGCCCAAGCAGAAATAAAAGAAAGGTTATGTATGGGACTTCTGACGTGATGCTTTCTAAACCCTGAGCTCTGTGTTTGCACTCGATTTTCTTACCCTGAGAATTAGACAGGTTGCAGAATAGGGGCCTGAACAGAGCTAAATCCCATCAGGTAAGAGTCCTGATTTGCACTAATCCCTAACTACACGTCTCTATCACTTTCATTTGACTTGGCAGGACACCTACGCTGCTAAACCCCACGGAGGAAGAGCACATGAATTATTCATGCTCTAACAGGGGTTCTCTGGTAAGACTGGGTGTTAGAACCAGCTCCAGCTAGCTGCAGATTGTGGGCTCAATTACCGTTGGTCTTCTTTACCTGGAGATCGAAGAAACCCCACTCCAGAGCTTTGTGCAGGTATTCTAGGCTGGTGTTCCTGGGGTCTCAGCTTTGGCAACAAGTCATTTACAGAGACATTTCTCATCCTAGCACATGGCACATCAGATGCAATCAAAACAGGCACCAAGCTTCCCTGGGAACTCGCTCTAGTTTAACATGCGTTTCAGTTGTGGGAGAAGCACAGGGGGAAGAAAAATCCAGGCTGAATTTACAGTTGCCTTTAATAACCCATGCAGCTAAATTTATCAGGTCACAATGCCCCTTTGAACTGTGGCATGGAATTTTCCATGTAGTGTCTAGTTTCTCCGGTGAGAAGCAGACCTTCCCGTTTGGTTTTGTTTGTCTCCTTGTGTGAACTCCTGTGCGTGGGCTGTTTCGGTGAAGAACCAGCTTCGATTAGGGGTGGGCTGGAGAGATTTCACCATGGCTCTTGGTGCTTTTCTCTGAGTGACAGTGGCTGAGTGCTGATATACATCCACACGGTGGCCAGGCATGTACCAACTCTGCATGAAAGATCTGGAGCTGGAGACATCCTTCCTCCTAAGGACACTTAAAGCAAAAATTCTGCATCATTTTTTGCAAGCTCTGTTTTCTTGAGTGCTTCCTTGTTTCTCTGAGAATAAGCTACGGCATAACTTTGGCAGTTCCCTTAGACTGTTCTACTTGAACCAAGAAGTTCAGGGCTAAGATGTTTTTTCAGTATCTTCTACATCTCAAGGCCTAGAAATCAGGGAAATAATTTGCTTAGATGCTGGATTGTCTTTTTTCTTGCATCACAATTCTGACAAGTGGTTCTTACCTGTAATTGGCACCTAAGATCAAATCAATGATCACCAAATTGATATTGAGCATTTACTGCTTGCAAAATTCCTCACTAGTAATAGTGGGAAATAAAAAGGCACAATGGGGTCTATTGACTTCTGAGTGATTATTTTCCTTCCAAGTGCTTCGAGGTGTGGCAGGCATAATATTTTCATGGATTTTTTTTTTCCTTTGGTGCTGTGTGTTAGATAAATAGCTCTTCACGTGCATGATCTTATGTGTGTTTTTGCTGAGGATAAGGGTACAGCAGACATTTAAGTAAAAATCGAGCATGCAAGTTAATTTACAGAAATAATAATATAGGCGATACCTAGGTAGTAAGTGAATGATTAGAAATCTCAAATGCCTCCACCCTAGGAGGACTTAAACATACATCCCCGAGGAAGCGAGTTAGCTTGTTATTCAGGGAGTGGAGCCAAGGGCCTCTGAGTCTTTGACAGTACCTGCTTATTAGTGTGCGTGGCTCACCGCACAGCCGAGCCATAATGGACTTTTAATGAAATTGCTCTCCCGCGCGTCCTGCGTCCTTCCCATTGTCCACTCCACGGTGACATTAAGATGTAAAGCACTCCCTGCAACCTTGACTATCTGGACGAGGGGGAGAAACAAGCTTCTCATTTATGTGCACATTCCACTCTGCGTTAGCGTTGCAAGAGGTATACCAGAGATGTGGCAAAAGGCAGACGCGGCACCAGGAGCTGATGGCTGGAGGTCACAGGGAGCCAGAGGGAGAGAGATGTTTGGAGGTGTGCCACAGTCGCCTGAGAGGAGCCAGCTGGTGGCCGCCCACCCCTGCAACAGACACAGTGCATAAACCCCACCACGCGCCCCTGGAGCAGCCTTGCGCCCTTTCGCGTGTGCGATACTGTTGAGTGCACTGGATAGACTAACGTCGCCTTGGCATGTCTCTGGTGACTAATTTGTGGGCTCTCTGATTTTGTTCTGAGTTAAGTGGTCTTTATGTTCCAATCCTGGCAGTGCTCAGCAGTGATATATCGTGTCCACGATTCTGCCCGGTTTATTGGCGCTCACACAATGACAGCCCGTTGAGTTGCGGGGGAAGTAGCCATGGGCCAGAGGGGAAGCCCAGATTTTCTGAGCCATGTTTGCTCTAAGTGAATCATGAGATTTGCTTTTGTTGGTGTGAGCCAGGATTTTGAACCCGGATGTATAGATTCACTTTTGCACTTTGAGCTCTAAAAGAGCTTCTATTTGATGATACAGAGAAACCAGAAACTAGTCCAAAGATGTCTTTGCCTGATAGAGAAAGTGAGTTCTGGAGTCCTGACCCTCTGCAGTGACTGGGGTGGGACGTTCTGGGTTAGGGGTCTCAGGAGTGTCCCATTCTAAGGAAAAGCCCGAGGGTACATCATAGGGTGAAGTGCTTTGTCCCAAGAAACCAGATCATTTGATTAAATCAAAGACTGGGAGCTGGAAATAGGAGCCACGAGAAGGGTCAGACACGAGACGGGGTGGTGTGGACGGGGAGGCCAAGGGTAGCGGGATTGAGATAGAGTCAGTGTGTTTGTCCTGAGGGGTGCTGCGCCTTGTTGACTGGCAGCCGCACCATGCTTTGGGAGTAGGCTTGGTTTGATGGACCGGTTAGGAGCAGGCATGTGATATGACCGTATTTTTCTCACCAAGGTCACGTATTTTTTTATTGTTACTATTGACTACTTTTGAAATGGAAAGCAGAAGGTATTATATATTCATGGTGCAAAACTGTCGAGGATTAAAAGTTAATATAAAAGGTAAGTCTTCCTGCTTGACCTGATTCCCGGTCCGCCTTCCCAAATGTAGCCATTGTCGTCTTTCTCTTGTGTGCTTCAGAAATTATTCTTACACAGACTCACGAGAGAGAGATTGAGTGCGTGCGCGTGAGATCTCATCTACCAGTGAGAGCCAGCTCTATCTGTAGGTGGAGAAGATTATCATTTATTTGGTGTGGTTGAAGAAAAATAGAAGGTCCCATAGCCAAAAAAAAATACATATCCCCAAGGCCTGCTTTAGCGTCAGGATTTCTTTTTTAAACCATTTGAGAATTATTTTTTAAATTGATTTTTTTTTAAACCTCCAAGTGAAAACTTTTCTTGTATTTGGCTGGGATCCATCTGCCAGTTTGTAATAATAGGGCCTGTGTGGGTGGGGTGATTTTAGTCTCTTCTCTCTGCCCGTGGGGGCCCCGTGGGGCAGTTGGCTACACAGGGCACGAAGGTGTCCAGAGCAGTGTGGGGTCCCAAGGACAGGGCAAGGCCATGGGTGGAGCAGCACCCAAGGGGAGAGCAAGGCTGTGTCTGAGGAAGGGAGCCAGGAGACTGGAGACTTGGGGCTGGGACGGGATCCCCAGCTCACTTGGATTGGCCACCTGGTCTGGTGTCTGAGCAGACCTAAGTTGAAGGTGCAGACACGGGGCAGTGAATCACGGCATTGTGTCTGCTTCTGCACCTGTCTCTCACACACACACATAGAACATTGAGTCTTGGCAACTGGTGACTTCATGAGCTCTCAAAAGGCTCCGAGAGCAATGACGGAGAAGCCACTCAAGGAACACTCAGCTATAATCATGTACCTTTGCTGATAGACACCTGTCTTTGTACTTATGGTGATGAATTGCTTCTGCCGTTTCATCTGTTGAGTTTCCACGTGGCTGTGTCTCAGGATAGGCATAGGCATCCCAGAATCTGTCGCCACTGGCTTCTAGCTGAGGCTGACTAGGATGAGACGCCCTCCCTCCAACAAGGTCAGGAATCTCAGGGTTGGCGGGGTGAGCCCCTTGCTGTGTGTCCCAGCAAAACCCACCTCCCTCCTCTGGGCAGCATGAATAGCTCCCCTCCCATAAGCGATGGGCAGACAGCAGGAGGAGTGACAGTCAGTTGAGGCACAGACAAGGTGAGAGAAGTCCTAGTTCGGCCACTTACCAGGGGTGTGATGAATTGTATGACAAGTATCTTCAGTGCTTCACGCCTCAGTTTTATCATCTGTAAAATGGGATTAATAATGGTCTATACTTCATAGGGTTGTTGGTGGGGGATTAAATTAGTTGAAACCTATAAAGTACTTAAAATAGGAAACACTCAAAAAGGTTAGGTGCTGCTGCTGTTACTCTGGAACCATATTCTGCCTCTGTTGTGAGCAGATGCCACGGTCTGCACTGGAGGTGGGGTGGGGGTGGGGGATCAGTCCTCTCCTGTGGTCTTTCTGTTCCTTCTGATTATAAACCACCACTGGGCAGGGCTTGAGGTTGAAGCTTTGTATCTGTCTCTGTCCTCGGGGAATATGTCCTAAGGCGGGGGGGCCCTGGAGTGTTTGCCGACCTAATCAGGAGAGTGATTCAGGGCCCATTTCACTGCTTACATTGGCTCCAGGCCTAATCTTGTCTGTCTTAAACTGTGAGTCCAAGAGGATGGGCCAGATCTGGTTCAAGTACTCTGCAGGGTTGGGGCCTCCCAGCATTTGAATGATAAACGCGTGCATCTGGGGAGGGTGGCTGGGTTGGTGGCAGCCTCATTGTAATTTTACCAATTTTGTCCTTTTTGAACATCTCGTTACTTAAAGAGCGGTCAGTTGGACCAGCATTCTGCCTCCTGCCTTGAATACTGAGTTTGTAATAACCATTCACCAGCTCCAAGCTCTGTGTTAACCACTTCCATATGCGTGATCTTGGGTAAGCCTCAACTACCAAGTGGGTTAGCTCTATTGTTTTTCCCTTTGCCTAGATGAAGAAATGGAGGCTTAGGGATGTTAAATCCCTTGCCTAAGGTCACAGAGCTAGTAAGTGCAGAGCCACGATTTGGGCAATCCATCTGCAGAGCTCTAAACCCTCAACCCTTAACGTCCCCACGGTCACCTGGAGATATGGTTGGCAGCAGAGGTTCAGCAGGTCTGGGGCATGGTCTGAGATGCTGCATTGCTCACAAGCTTCCAGGAAGACACCGATGCTTGTAGTCCCTGGCCCATGTTTTGAGTGACAGGGCTCTAAGCCAGGGAGCCACGTAGCCTTGGCTGGCTCTGTTATTTGTTGTGTGTTCTGCTGAGTCTGAGGCGTGACCTCAAGCACAATTGCCTGGCAGCCATCCGACTCGTGCTGAAGATGACGTCCTGTGGGGCTCTCCGCAAGTGAGGAGTGGAACCCGGCGAGGCTTTGGGGGCTGTGCTTTATGAAGTGGTTCCTCTGCTCTTAGAATTGTAGCCAGGGTAACCCCTCTCACTTCTGTATCAAGTTAATCCTACTTGATTTAGAGAGAGGACTCCTCTGCAATCCTGAATTGTCTTCCTAGTCTCAGCTGGGCTTCTGGATTCGGGGTCAAAAGGAAGTCACCATGACTTTTATTTGGTACCCCAACCTTTGTCCTCTTGCGCTCTCCACCTCCGGTGATCATAGTATCATTTTCCATTCATGCCCCGCCTCAAATTCTTCTAGGCACCTTTGATTCCTTCCTTAGCCCTAGCTTTTCTCTTGTTGTCAAGTCCAAATTGCATAATATCTCTGCCATTTCCACCCTTCGAAACCTAGACAAAGGGACAAGGCTCTGATCACCTATTAATGCCATAAGCTATTATTTGTTTAATAGCCGATAGGGGAATTTTCTGCTTGATCGATTAAGCCCTTGCCACCATCCAGCAAAGGTGCTTTTATTATTGCCGTTGGTCAGGTGGTGCACACAAGGGTCAAGAGGCTTGCTCAAGGTCACCCGGGGAGTAAGTTTTGGCTCCAGGCCTGAGCCCGGAGTCTAACCCGATGCTGTTACTCCTAACCCTCTCTCCTTTCCGTCCACCTTCCACTGCAGCTGGAAGCATCTCCATCAAGCGTTTGATCACTTGATCATTCAACAGCGACCAGTTAGGCCTCTAGTTTGTTCTAGCACCGTGCCAGGTGCTGGGGATACAGTGGGGAGCCACACAGGCATGCTCCTCTGCCTTTATGGAGCTTCATTTCAGCGATCACATTCATGCTACTTATTAGCGGTGTGGCTTTGTATCAGGTTATTTAATCCACATGAACTCATATGATCCATATGAAACTCAGTGTTTTCATCTATTAATGTATAAATGGGGATCATTATAGGACCTACCCACAAGGATGTTGCAGCTATGGAATGAAATCATATATGTAGCACTTAGCACTGCTGCATAGTAGGTGTACATGATCTTACCTTAAATTGCATGTGAATTAAATTCAGGTTCCTTAGCATGCCATGCGACTTTCATTTTAAATACTCATGTACCACTCAGAATGAATCTTTGCTATTCCTCGGGCATGACACATCTTTCCTGATTCCATAGCCTTACTCAAGTGCTATTTTCTCCGACTGTTCAGAATACCCTAACTCTTCTCCACGGTCAAACTCCTACTCACTCTTCAAAGCCCAACAGAAATGTTGCCTCTTCCACTAAGCCTTTGCAGTCTTACCTGTAAGAATAATTCTCTATTCTATGGTACTCTTGTCCTCTGGGCTCCCATGTAGCACTGAATCTTGCTGCCTTTAGTTTATAAATGCAAGCGTGTCTCTATCACTCAATTTTAAGTTTCCTCATTCACTCATTCTGAAAATATTTCATGAGCATTTACTATGTGGAAGACACTGTGCTACCTACAGCAACATGTGATAGAAGTAATAACTATCATGGTGCCTGTCCTCATGCAGGTATAGTCTAGTGCAACACCATTTGATAGAACCTTCTGCAGTCATGGAGATGTTCTATATTTGCACTGTCCAGTAGAAGAGCCTCTAGCTACATGTGGATATTGAGCACTTAAAATTTGACCAGTGCAGCTGAAGGACTGAATTTTTAATTTTATTTCATTTTAATTAATGTAAATTTAAATAGCCCCATGTGGCTACTGGATACTGTGCATTGCTGATAGTAGCAGAGAGCTGTTGATCAAATAATTGCAAAGAATTAATGGAAAATTACAGTTGTAATCAGCGTTCTACAGGCTACATGGTTGGGTAAAGGCATACTGGGGGCATCTGACCAAGTCTGCTGGGCGTGGTGGTCAGGGAAGGCTTTCCTGAGATCATAAGGATTAAGCAGAGATCTGAAGCTATCCAAAAGAATGTGAGGCAGCCTGAAAGGCATACAGTAAGCCAGCAGCACACGCTAATGGCCTGCGGTAGAAAGGAATATGGCCTATGAGAGGGCCTTCAAGAAAGTCTGAGAGCAAACATGCTCTTCCTCCTTCCCTACTCTCTGACATCTCCAAAGCAGTTTGCACCGTGCTCTGTTAAATGTCAAGTTTGGATATGAGACACTGAGGTCTTGCTTCCTGTGCAAGCTCACCCGTTTCTTCCTCAGAGCTGCCCCAACTGGACAGCCAGGACATGGGAGATCCCATTCCATTTCTGCTCTATATATTTCAGCCAGTGAGGAATCTAGTCTTTTTGTCTCAAGGATCCTCTTTTACCACATGGCTGGGGACCTCCCACCTCTCAGGATTAGGGCCATATTCTGGGTGTACTTGGAAGAGAGGTGGCCCCATGTAGGGGCTGGAATCACAGTATTGCCTGTGTGTTGTATTCATTTGCTCATTGGTCCAGCAAACACTTGTTTGTTGCCGACTGCAGCAGACACTCTGGTATTAAGGATGCAGTAAACAACAAAAGATATAAATGCCCCTGACTTCATGTAACTTGTATTATAATGAGGGCCTCTAGACACCCCAGGCTGGGTCAAGGCCACCAGCTCTTCATCAAACCTGCAGAGAGTTTGCGGCAATGGTGTCATGTTCTCCTGGATCCCTGTAGAATTCAAACATGCTCCCAAACCCAGCCATCCTGCACTGGGGTCCCCATCTCTCAGCCACAAGTTGAGCCCTAGGATTGCCAAGTACTTTAGCTGTGAGCTCCTGGGACCCACACATAATTTGCTATATATTCTCCCCAGGAACTCTGCCCTGCTTACAAGTGGGGAGTGTGTGAATTCCTCAGAGAGTCATCGTCTTTTAATAAGAAGAAACAAATAACTCCTTGTTTATACTCTGCTTGCAGTCCCCACACCAATGCCTATTCACACCCTTGGCTCACAAAAGAGCTTAAACAAAGTTTAGTTCCCCAAGGCTGGGGGAAGGGTGGAAAGCCTAATTTTTTTTTTTTTAACCTACTAAAGGTCTCGTCCAAACGAGTTGTCACCAAAAAATGAAAGCCAGATGTTATTTTAGTGAGAAATAAATATGTGGCCAAGCCGTGGATTGAACCTGAGGTCTCCCTGGATGATTTCCACGTGTGTCGGTAGCCGGACTCCCAGGTATCAGTGGCTCACGTTCTTGCTCTTGTCTTTTAACTGAGGTGCGGCCTGCACAGACGGCTAATGGGCTATTAACATCCGAGCCCCGCATCCCGCCATGGTGGTACCTATCGGCGGCTCTTAAGTCAGATTCAAGCCAGCGCTGCCGCGGGCTGCTCAGTGCAGGGTGACAGGCAAAGACCCACGTCCGGAAAGAGAGAAAAAGACAAATTCAGGCTGAAAGTGCTGCCTTCCGCTTCTCAACGAGGGATCTGCTTTTGTTGGGAGCCCTTCCATCCTCACGGGTAGCATCCTTCAGATAACCATCGAGGAATTGCAGATGAAATCAAGGCCTCGGAGCAAAGAGCGGCCCTTTGGGGTTTAACATTACAGCATGTTCTTCCCCAAGTCTGATTCAGTGGTGAGCTTTTCAGCCAAAGGAAGCGTTTTCGGTAATTGGCCGAATCTCCCTAGGAAGACCGCTGAGCTCGCTACTGCTTCTATCAGAGCATTTCTCATCTCTTGGATTTTTCTCACGCTTTTTAAGTTCTAGATGTAATCTATTGTGCATTGGCCTTTGAAACGTGTCATATTGTACATTGGCCTTTGAAACGTGTTGGGCTGGTATTAGAACTTCCTTGCAGGGCAGAAAAAAAGGTGAGAGAAGGAAAAAGTGATAGAATGGAGCTCAAAGGGTCAGTGGGGCCCAGAGCAGAGATGAACCCATTGGACGGGGCAAGCAGCATCAGCCCTGGAGATTCTGGATAAGGGAATTAGAGGGCAAGGCGGACAGGCCATCTGCATTTGCCATCCCCCTTCAGGCTGGGTGGCATGGTGCGTGGGCTGAGCAGGGCAAGGGGAGGCGTGGATTCAGGCCGACCACAAAGACACTGGGGGAAGAAGAAGCCAGACCAGGGTGCTAGATCCCAGGCACCGAGCGAGGGTCCCTAGGGAAGGAGGGGTCTGCCAAGAGCACGGCATAGCCCCATCTTTGAGAAACCTCTCTGGGGTTTCCTCCTATGCAAATTGGGGATAATAATAGCTCATAGCTTATAGGGTTATTTTGAGAATGAAATGGATTAATCATTGTAAAGTGTTTAAAAGAGTGGTACTTAATAAATATTAGTATTATTCCTGGGCAGGACTTCAGACATGAAGACACAAGAAAAGACACGGTTCCTAAAACATGAATTTGATTCTAGGAAAGAAGTTTTTCAAACAACGTTAGCTTGGCCTTTGAAATGTACCATTCGTTTATTCATACATTCTTCAGTCTTTCCTTCTTTATTTAAGAAACCTGTATGAGCCCCTTTGGTGTGCCAGGTACTCTTCTAGGCCCAGAGATACAGTGACAATCTGGAGGAGGAGTCTGCAAACTGCAGTCTGTGAGCCAAATTCAGCCCACTGCCTGTTTTTATAAATAAAGTTTTATTGGAACTCGGCCGCGCTCACTCATTTGTGTATGTTTACGGCTGTTCTCATGCTGCATCGACAGAACTGAGTGTGAAGGACAGCATAGGGCCTACGAAGCCCAAAGTCATTACCGTCTGGCTCTTTACAGAAAACGCTGGCTGCCCTGCACTCACCCTCTGATGAAAAAGACAAGTAAATAGGAAATTGCACTATGGTAAAAGAATGACAGAGAACTCTTGGCGTAGGCGGGGCATTGGACCGACTTCCTGGAAGAGATGCCTTGTTAGCTGAGACCTGGAGGCCGAATAGGAGGTGATGAAGCAGAGGATGAGGGAAAAGTATTCCAGATAGAGGGAACAGCATTTGTAAAGCCCAGAGACAAGAGGTCACAGACGTCATTCAGGAGCTGAATGAAAGCATGGCTGGGGGACAGAGGGACAGGTGACACACAGCAAGTAGTGTTAAGAGGCTTTGATGATTTTCTGAGGACAAAGGGGA
Source organism: Indri indri (assembly GCA_004363605.1). Lineage (NCBI taxonomy): Eukaryota > Metazoa > Chordata > Mammalia > Primates > Indriidae > Indri > Indri indri. The sequence continues at coordinate 31,197 of RJWJ010012579.1, read as the reverse complement.
GGCTACTCAGGGATTTCCAGGAGGGGAACAACATAATTAGGTTTTATTGTAGGGAGCCTGTTCCGTCTATAATAAAGAGTTGAGTGGGAGGTGAGGGTGAGACTAGAGGCAGGGGGCCAATGAAAGCCCCTTTCATGGACGCAGAGGGAGACGCTGGCAGCCTGGGCTAGGGGAGTTAGGAGAAGAGAATGGTCTGATGTGTCTGGAGAGGCAGAGCTCCCAGCGCGGCGGTTCCGTGCACGTGGGGAGTATCGAGTGAAAAGCAGTGAAGCGTGAAAGAGGAGCTGTCCCTGAGGCAGGGACCAGGCTCGGGGAGGAGGGAGAGGGCGGTGTCCCTGGGGCGCCCACAGGGAGATGTGGGTTGGAGTCATTCGTTGTAGGAGTTCCCTGTTAAGTGCAGGCGACACCCAGTCAGGAGACTGATGTCGGAGAACCCCCCGACCCCCCGCCCAGTGTCCACCGCTGCTGGCCCCTCTGGCCCTCCCCACAGGCATACTTGCTCCTCTCCCTGTCGGACTTCACTGTGACCTCCCGGGGGGCCTCTGCAGCCACGCTGGCCTCCTCCCAGAGCAGCCGTGGCTGTTCCCACTTCCTCACTGCAGCTTCTGGGCTGCTTCTGCTCCTCTTCTCTGTCCACACCGCAGTTCCCCTGACAGGCCCTCGCGGAGCCCTTTATAATCCCCGCCTCACACACAGCTCTCCCGGAGACCTGACTCTGCTGCCTGCCGCCTCACGGCGGTGGCGTCTCCTGTCTCCACTGGTGGACTCTCTGTGAAGAGGGGGTGCCGTCTTAACCTGCAGCCAGGCGTTGAGCACCTGTTCGATATCAGGCAGGGTACTGAGCCATCCACATTATCCCAATTAATCTTCGCAATTCCCTTGGCAGGGAGGTGTTTGTATTCTTTCCATTTAACAGGTGACAAGACTGAGACTTGGCAAGTATAATCCGTTGCGCTGAGTAGTAAATGACATGCTCTCCTGACGCTCACGGCTTAGCTCTTCCTGCCGAGTGCACGATGCCCTGCGTCTCCTTGGTCTTTCCCTGTCACTTGCCATCTTGGTAGCTTCGTTTGCCTGCTCTTGCTTCATTCCACACCTGCTGCTTCTTCCAAGCCTCCGAATCTTTCAAAGCCATCACTGCTATGCCCGTTGTCCCTGGGTAGAAAACTGGATGTTTCCTTGATTCGTTTATTTGGCAAATATTTATTGTGTCATGTGCCAGGCAGTGTTCTTGGTGCTGGGAATACAGTGGGAATAGAAAAAATAGAAAAAAAGAATCCTCACCCACATGGAACTTCTAATCTAGTGGGAGACAACAGACAGCAAACAAAATAAGTAAAATACCTAAGAGGTCAGATCAATGCTTTGGAAGAAAGAAAGCAGAGGAGTGAGTTGGAGAGCCCAGGGTGGAGTTGCAGTGTGGACGGATGGCCAGGGACGATCTCCTGGAGAAAGGGACATCTGAGCAGGGACCTGAAGGAGGGGAAGATGTCAGCTACTGGAATATGGAGGGGCATGTTCTCTAGGAAGAAGAGAGCAAGGAAGGGGCCCAAAGGAAAGTGCACCCTGATGTGTTCCTGAAGTAGCAGGGACGCCATGTGGTTGGAACAGAGTGAGAAAGTGGTAGAGTGGTAGAAGGTGAATTTTGAGGGGTAAAGGGATAGGGAGGTGGACAGATCATGTAGGAATGTGTTTCCCATTGCGAGGACTTTGACTTTGACTCCGAGTGAGCCGGGAGCCATTGGGAGGTTTTGAACGAATGGTGACTAACGTGGTTTTGCAATGATCACTGTAGCTGCCACGGGAGAGAGGATGTAGGAGGAAGAGTAGGAACAGGGAGACCATCGAGGAGACTACTGCGGTCTCACCCCGTCCCCCTCCTCTGTACGTTAGTTTTCCCTTCTAACCAAACACCCTCAGAATCTCAGTGGCCTGTGGTTTATTTTCCTCGCATATGGGTCATGGTCTGGCTGGGTTTGGCTGATTTCAGCTGGTCTCAGCTCAGGTGGGCTTGGACTCAGCCTGCAAATTTGGCTTCTCCTCCTCCTAGCACTTGTGGCTATCCGAGGCATATATATATATATTTTAATGCGCATTTAAAGCCTCTGCTCTCATCACATCCACCACCCTTCTATGGACCAAATCGGGTCATATGACCAAACCCAGCGTCAATGGAGCAAGGAAATAGACGCTGCCCACTGTAATGGGAGACCCCGCAGAGGCACGTGGCCAAGCCTGGGCATGTAGTCCTGTAACAGGGAAGGAGGGAAGAACTGGAAACAGTGAACCAATCTGTGAATACCGTGCCCTGTCTCTTTCCGATCATCTTCATCTGCTGTGCCACCAAGTCTGGCCTTGTCACCTCCTGTTTCTTTCATTCATTCCTAGCTCTTTGCCTCACACCGTGACCTCTGTCATGTTTGCTTTTGTCAGCTGCCCTCCCAACCCCGCCACACCCTGTGCGCTGTTGCCCAAGGTCGCTTCCCACCGTCCGGCTTCCTTCACGCCAGTCCTACCCGGGAAACCTCAGTGACTGGCCCCTAAGCAGCGCAGTGTTCCCCACATGCCAGCACTTTCTGAACCCTCTTTACAGTTTTTGACAATCCATGTGACACCTGTTGTTATTAATTATTTTCCTTAATTTGACTTTAAGTTGACTTCCTTTGTTTTTCGTTAGACTCTCCTTAAGTATTATGATGTTGGCCACGAGAGAGGTAAACATTTTTGTAAAAACACAGAAAATATGATTTGAATGAAAATGCTTGTGCTTTTATTTGCCCTCTGAAATCTCGAGAGGTGGGTCAGCTGCATTTGGAGACCCGCTGGCCTCCCGCAAGCCCCCATACCCTCATCCCACCTGTCTAGCCTTCCCTCTTACTGCTGCGTGGATCCATTGCGGGGGTCGTGATGCCCCTGCACTGCACACTGTCCTGGAAAGCCCTCAGCTTCCTGTGTTTCCTTCTTAGCACACATCACATGCTCCTGGGGCACTGGCGGGCTTAACTTCCTCCCCCACTAGACTGTAAGTTCCTTGAGGAGGAGGTCTTGTTGGATTTTGTGTCTCAGAGCACAACATGCAATAGGCACTTAATAAACATTGAAACTCTTAATCAGTTGATAACTGAATGACTTGAAATTTGCTCTTTCAATGGACTATGAGTTCTTTGAGGGCAGATCTTGCCTTTTCTCTTTTTTTTTCCTTCCCTACATTGTTTGCAAACAATAGGTGCTTATTAAATTTGCACTAAGATGAGTTGCATAGTCTTAGTCCATTTGGGCTGTGATAAAATATCATAGACTGGGTGGCTTATAAACAACAGAAATTTACTTTTCACAGTTCTGGAGGCTGGGAAGTCCAAGATCAAGGAGCCAGCAGATTCAGTGTCTGATGATAACTCGCTTTCTGGTTCATAGATGGTGCCTTCTAGCTGTGTCCTCACATGGTGGAAGGGACAAGGGAGTTCTCTGGGGTCTTTTATATAAGGATACTAATCCCATTCATGAGGGTTCCACCCCCGTGACCTGATCCCCTCCCAAAGTCGTCGTCTCCTAATGTCATCAACTTAGAGATAAGGATTTCAACATGAATTTTGTGGGAACACAAACATTCAGACCATACCACACAGGAACACAGGAGGCAGCTATGGTTGATAATGGAACATGATGACAATTCAGATAGTTCAGCAATTCTAAGCTCTGTCAGGCCCAAGATGAGTTTGAACATAAATGCATCGTGCTTTTGATCACTGAAGGCAAAGGAACATGGCTTTGGGGCCCCTTGCCTTCGTCCCCAGTTGAAAAGATGTAATTCATGTTGGGTACCTAGGTACCTAGCTCTGTCCCTCCTGTGCTAGCTCTGCCTCTGGAGATGGTGCAAATTCTTTTCAGGATGGACCTGGTGTGTGTGTGTGTGTGTGTGTGTGTGTGTGCGAAACAGAGGAAGACAGAGATAACAGTCCAGAGGCCAACACACCTGGAATCTATTTGTGAGGAGCACTGGTTCAGTCCACAGCTTGGGCCATTCATTTATTTCTCGCTAAGTGAACATCTGGGATTCAGTTTGAGACGCCAACAAGTTTAGATGGGATCGTAGAGCTGTGGTTGGGATGTGCAACAGCTCGCCCGAGGTGGGAGTGGGAGAGGTGAGGGGGCTTTTAAACTATTTCTGCAGACTTCGGTTCAAATGCAATAGCCAGAGGGTTGAGAAATCCTTCCTATGCTGGAAAAGTATTCAAAAAAAAGGCAATACGGGGAGGAAGAGTCAATCAGATGAAAGCGATAATGCAATGTGAAGAGGCCCCTTCCTCCCCTTCACCCTGTTCCTTTTTCACCCTACAATTCTAACACTGTCCAGGTATCTTCCTTTTCTAGGAAAAAATAATAAGGAAAAAAAAATAACTTGGACCCAAATCGGAGAAGAAATGCTATGAGAAAGTAAAATTCTAATTAGTTATAGATGAGAATTGGTCACAGATAATTTCTCTGCGTTCTTTGGCTCATGCAGGAGAAGGCTGAGAAGTTCTCTTTTTGTTGCTAGATACACAAATACACGTCTAAATGCCTAGATAAACACAGAGAAGCCCACCGTCATTAACAGATCTTGCAGAGTGCCAGTGTTTAGAACAGAAACGAAAGAGGAATTTGTCATTCACAAGCTAGGAATGTTTGAATCTCTTACTGTCGGGACTTTTTTCTTCCTCACTTTGAACTTGTTTGGAACAAAAGGAAAGGCCAGTGGGTTCAAGCAGGATCATTTCAAACAGTGCACTTCCAGAAAATTTGTGCTGAGTCGCACCTGCCCTGCCTGACATCTGCTAGCTGGAGTGTTTCTCTTTCAATTTGCATCTGTCACTTTCCTACCTGCGGGTCAAAGGGGTTGGAGACCCAGAGGAAGGGCCTGGAATAACCCAGAATGTGGAGGGTCTGTGGGCTGTGCTCATGCCGTGCTATTTAGAACCAGCTTCGCTGTGTTGTTTGGGGAATTTTAAGGGGGAAAACGTATTTTTCTCTTAATCCCTAGTAGAACTGACTCCACATAACCCACGGGCTGCTCAGTGCACGCTTCGCGTCAATGCCGAATTCTGAGGAATTCTCCATCGCCCTTCCCTGCCCCCACATAGCTCTTCCTATTCATTCCCAAGCCACATGGAAAAGAAAGTTAGCCTTTGGGGGCCTTCCGCCTTTTCCTGTTGGCCCCCCTCACTTGGCTGACATAGTAATAGAGACCTCACCCTGATGCCCCCTCCCCTTGTCGGGACCTCACCCCGACTCCGCCTTCTCTCTGCTCCAAAGCTGCCCTGCCTCCGTCTTCACCCCACTGCCCCAATCAGCTGGTGCGGGCTTCGTGCTGAAAGCTCTCGGGACCCTCTTTCAAGCAGGGTGGGTGTCAGATGCTTAATTTGTGCTGTTGTGATTGTGACCGTAACCTGGTTGCAATACTCTGGAAGGTTCCTAGTGGAAGACTGTGTTTTTAATAGGTGAAGTGAAAGAGCTGGCACAGGGGAGCTTGGGCAGCGCCGTAGGATGACTCACAGCACTGTCAGTTTTCTGCAAAGTTTACTCTCCTCTTCTGCTCCTCAGTAATTCTGTGAGGTGGGTGAAATAGATAGTCACTCATTCATTCAACCAACCAACCAGCAAATATTTTTTGAACACCTACTAGTAGCTGGGCGATGAGTTGCAGTGAACAGACAAAAATCCCTCTTCTAATGCCACTGAACATTTGAATGGATATTCTAGTAGGTATCGTTATGCCCATTTTTCACACAAAGAACCCAAGACATTGCGAGGTTAAATGCCAAGGCCACACAGCTCATTGAGAGCTGGACTTAGAATCCAAGTATCCTTCCAGCTCTCAGAATAAGGAAGACAGGGTAGGTGATCTTAGGGACCATCGCATCGAACTCACTGATTCTGTTGATGGGGGAAACCAAGGCTCAGGGAGGTGCCGTGGTGTGTCCGGAGTCACATGGCTCTGGGGCACATCTAGGGTTATATAGAACAGCTTCTCTGAGCCCCAGTCCCAAGCCTTATCCAAGAGCTCTTGGACCCTGTGGGGGCTGATAATTCACGGGCTCTGTCATCTTGTCACCATCCCTCAGCTGCCTGACGACCACCCTCTTACCCAGCGTGGACTTCACGGGCCATATTTGTAATGACTGTCGGCACTTTCCCTGGGCTCCCCAGCCCCTCTCTGTCTGCCACAGTTACTGGGAAACACCCCAACCTTGGCCGAATTCAACCTTCTGCCATTTGCACCCTCTCACCCAGGGAACTTGAATGTGGCTGAAGAAAAACACATGTTTCTGTGGACAAATCTCACTTGCAACTCGTGGCCACTACCCTCAGGTGGGCACTTGCCTCCACCCGGCAACCCTCCAGCCTTGCCTAGACAATGATTTCTCACCTCCTTTTTTCAGTCATCAAACACCTCCTCCCCGACCTTGGTCTCCACTGATAATCTGGCTTCCTTTCTCACCGAGGAAACAGAAGTGCTTGCAAGAGAACTTCCCTAGACTTCCACCACCACATCCGCCTGCTGGCCCCTGTCCCTTCCTGCTGTTGCACAGGTGACCTGTCTTGGGCCCTGCCGAAGGCGATTGCCGTCCCTGTGCACTGTGGTTCCCCCTGCTGCCTATTCAGGGGCTCACTCTAAAAATCTACCCCGACCCCAGTCCCCTGAATCATCCCCTGAATTACCCTCTCTTCCGGATCATTCTTATCAGCCATATAATCATGTCATGATTTTTTCCATTTAAAAAAATAAAAACAATAAAATCTCCCTTGACCCCACGTTCTCTCCTATCAACCCAAACATCATTGTTTTTCCTTAGTTTCTCCTCCTGCTCTTCCTTGAACCACACTAGTTCACGCTATCTCTGGAGCAAGCGGCTCTTTCCAGGGTCACCAGTGAGCTCTGCGTTGCTGAATCCATTGTTACCCTCATCTTTCTCCACCTCTTAGTTGCACTTGACAAACCAGTTCCTCCCTCCCTGCCTCCTCTTTGGAGCCCTTTCTTCTCTTGGCCTCCACAGCTCCACTCCCTTTTGTTTCTCCTCCCACCACACTGGGGGCCGTTTGCTCCTTGCTCTGGTCTCCGAGGGACGATGTACCCCAGGACTCAGTCCATGCCCCTCTTGCCTTCTTTATCTTCTTCTCCCATGGTAACCACACCCAGGTGTATGGCTTCACATACCACCTACCTCGCTCTGTCTTGGTCTTATCCCTGAACCCCAGATTTGTATATCCCATTGTCTATTGGGCATCTATGCTTGGCCGTATGTGGGCATATCAAATTTAACATATCCAAATCTGTTCCCTGTCGCCCCAACCCTGCTCTACCCATGGTCTTCCCCCATCTCTGATGACAGCAGTTCCAGAGTTTTAGGTGTGCAGGCCAAACCCTCAGCCTCCTCCTGGACTCCCCTCTCTCCCATACCTCACCTCCAGCCTATTGGCCAATCCTGTTTGTTATTTCCAGAGTTTGACTACTACTTAAGACCTCTGCGGCTATAACTCTGGTAGCAGAGGAAAGAGCATTCCCAGAGAAGTGAACAGCATGTGCAAAAACCCTGAGCCAGGGAAAGCAGCAAGACTGCAGTATCTCAGAAGGGATCCTGATTCTTGAATGTGGGGAGCTACCTGCCCTGTTGCTCCCACTTTGATGAAGAGGTCACTATGAAGATCTGAGCTTTGGTCATTGCCAAGTGGTCTGACTGCTTGGAATGGATCTGGGCAGCTCCGAAGCTATAAATGACTCTGTTATGTTGCCTGTGCATTATGTCTGCTGTGTGTGTGTGTGTGTACGCGCGTGCGTGCATTCATATACATGCATAAATGTGTGCTTTGTCCCACCCTACTCAATGTTTTCTGGAGTCTGAGCCCTCAACATATAGTTCCACGTACAATCTCCTGGGGGAGCCCCAGAGACCCAGGCTCTTGACTTTAGTCCTAGATCATGCAGCCTCTTGGCTGCAGCATTCGGGGTTCCCCTGCATTGTTTTAGGCAACAATGACTTAGGCCTGTAGGTTAGCTAATCTGGAACCCGAGGACTCTCAGCCGTTTGACTCATTCTCTGCAGAGCCAGTTGTTTTCCACTGCAGCCGCACAGACAGGATGCCTGTCCTTTCCCTCCCCTGCCCCCAACCGTCCTTTCCTCCTGAAATCAAGGTCTTCTGCATGCAGGGGTGCTGGGGCATGTGGCAGCAGCTGGGGCAGGGGTCAGAGGCAAGGCAGGCTCTGGCCATTGATGTGCCTCGCATTTCCCTAACAGCCGTGTAATCGGAGGAAAATTAGTCCAGTGTGAGGTGCAGGAAAGGTCAAAAGGGCTTGTTTGGAGGACACTGTCCTTGCTTTCTTTTTGCGCTGGGGTCCTGAGCTTGAGCTCAGTAAGGTGGGATCCTGGGCACACCCTAGAGGTCTCTAGAACTGCATATTTGGGCAGTGATCTCCTGGGGTCCTGAGAGCCTTATTCTGAAATCAGAGGGGCAGGGCCAGCAAGTAGACCTTGGACAGTAAGACCAAGGGGATACAGGGTCACTTTCCTAATCTGTTTGACTCAGTTTTTCCAGCTATAAAATGGGCAAATAATATTCCTTGTTTCTGTCCTCCCTTCTGGGATTATTGGGCGGCCTCTTGGTCAACCAAGCACCAAAAAGTTAAGGATGCAGAATGGCAGATCACAGGTTTTGGTGTCCAAGAGACTGTTGTTCAAGCCGTATCAGCTGTGTGACTTTGGATAAGCTGAATAATCTGATAACCTCACTCTGCTCCGGTTTCCTTTTTCAAAATAACGACCTTAGCAATGTCTGCTTCAAGAGTTGCTTTAAGGATGGAGCGAGATAATGCAGGTAAAATACCTGACATGGTGCTAGCACATGGTAAGTAAGTGCCCTACGTTTACAGACAAAAAGGAAGGAAGGAAAAAGGACAAAGTGATCATTGCTGCTTTGATGCTGGAGGCATGTTGGATGTTAGGCTAGTCCTCGCCAAATAGCCAAGTATTCCTGGAGACCTCCTAGCTCACCTTGCAGTTAGGTGTGTGCCAGGTGACTAGTGCTGGCCAGTCATGTGAGAACAGAAGTGGCACAAGTCACTGCTGGCTGAAGGGAGTTTAAGAGCTGGTGCACCTCATCCCTCCCTCTCTTCCCTGGCACAGCAGCCTTAAGCCACCTGTCCTCTGCAGTGTCATACGTGATGGGACGAGCCCCTTATGTGAGTGTGGAGTGAGTGTTTATTGCGTCAGCCCAGGGAGATTTTGGAGTTCATTTGTTACTGCCTTGCTGACCAATACGGTCATCTACGAAGGAGAAATAAATCTCTGTATCTCTGAGCTCTGGAGACACCCAGGGATGAGGATAATGATAATAACAGTAGCTGCAACCGCTACCACTTATTGAACCCTCGAGAAACACTGCAAAGCCCTTCGCAGGTGTTAAACCATTCAGCCTTCTCCGGTATCCCGCGAGGTATGTGTTTTGCTATTACATAATAATCATGTTCCTGAAATAATCTTTAAGTTATTTTTAAAAAGGTTCTCGTAAACAACTTCAATGAGGAAAAAACTGCTCAGGGGCAAGAATTTTTAGACTATGACCAGAAAGTTATTTCTCCTACAGAAATGTCAAAAATAGAGATTTTTAAATTGCTATTAGGACTTTCGGAAGTTATAAACTAACTGATTTTCGAAATGGGCGTAAGCCAGCCTAAATGTAGTGAAGCAAATACTGAATACCAAGGAAGACAAATGTCAGGTCAACTTGCTTGTAGACTGTAGAAATAAATTCTGGGTTGATCCATAATTGCTGTTAAAAGGAAACCCCGTTATATCTCAGTAAAGCTGTTTATCCCCTCCCCACAACAAAGAAAGCCTCCAAGGCAGAGAACAGCCATCACTCAACCAAAGTGGCCATGGCTGTTGAGGCTATAGGCCATTAGGTTTTCTTGCCACACATGTGGGGGCCATTCCTGATCATGACAGTGGGATATATAACCAACAGCCATTACAAATCAGGTTCCTTACCGAATTGATCAGGTGACATCCAGTGTGCCACATGAAACTTGGCGTAGCAGAAAAAAGCCTGGCTTGGTTTTGTTTGGCAGGTGAGGAAACCAAGCAAGTGTAAGGCCATCAGCGGCTATAGCAAATAACCGGTGGAAACAGCTCCAAATCAGGGTTCTCCGCTCTTTTGACCCTGCAGAGTTCAAGTTCTTGGCTCCTGATTGATAGTGATACCTGTACATCCTCATGGGTGGTGGCGCCACCTCTGAGCTGAGGTTCGAGGCCTGTGCAGTTTGGTTCTGCCCTTATCCTGGAGCCTGCTGCCGTCCTGCTATCCTGGGGCTCGCTGGCCTGGAGCGGCAGCTCGCAGGAAGCTTGCTCCTCCTCCCTCTCTCCTGTGGGGGTAGCATGCAGTATCTATCCCGGGCAACAAAGCCACCTTGGCCCTTGTTGCATAGACTTGTGGGTGTTTCTGAAAGGACCAGCAGACAGAGAAAGAATCCAAGAACTGCCTGGGGAAGGAGAGCCAGTTGAGTCCATTACTAAAGCGAGCCGTCCTGGCGACCTTCAGGGGTTAGCACACTTCGGCTCTCTCCCTCCCTCAGGCCTTCGCAGGCAGCTGGACATGCCACACCTCCCCGAGGAAGGGAAGGGAAGTGCTGTGCTGCAGCCATGCCCAGGCTGGGGGCCCCCACCCCTGTTCCTTCCCTAGTGAGGGGAAGCAGAGAGCCCCACCCCCTTTTGCCTTGCTTGTCAGTGAGGCAGAGAAGTCTGGAAGCTGAGTCTTTAAGAAGTTTCTGGAGGATGAAGACAGACTCAGGCATGCAGGCCCTCTAGGAGTCCTGTGCACCCCGAAACAGGACGGCTTCTTACCCCAGGAAGGCTGTTGGTTCACCAGGCTCCCCTAGTTGGCCATTCCTACCTTTTGATTTATTCGTGAAATTCAACAGGCCCTCCTGGAAGGTTCCTTGTGTTATGCCTTGCGCCATGTTGGCTGCTGTTGGGACACAAAGGACATGGTAGCTGTATTTCTCACTCTAAAGGACCTTCAGAACTTACTGGGAAGATAAGACCACACATTAGGTGACAAGATAGTTTTTAACAAAGTGCAAAATGAAATGTTATCATTATACATGGGAGTGAGGAGCACAGGTTTAGCATCAGGCTTCTGGGTTCAAATCTGGTCAGCTTTGACTTTGGGCAAGCTCCTTAACCTTCTTAGGCCTCTGTTTCCTTAGTACAGGGATACTAAGAGTACTGGCCTCCAGATGTTTCCATGGGGATTAAATAAGATATTACATGTAAAGTGCTTAGTATGATGCCTGATCCATGGTTTCAGTGATACCACTAGCTACGACTATTGTAAAAACACACTTGAGTTACAGAAATCCCAAGTCTAAACACACCGCCTTTCTGCATGGTGTTCCTCCCTTCTCTGTTCATTTCCTCGGTGATTGGTAATTTTGACTGATGCTACCCAAGCTGGAGCCCAGGGAGCCACTTTCAATACCTCCACTCCTATAACTCCCTCAGTCTTCGCATACATTTGGTCATCAAACCCGGCGATCATAACTCACGTCTATCGTCTACACTCCAGACCACTCTCATCCTTAATCAGGTCTTCACACAGCCACGGGGATTACTCAAGTGCCCTCTTTCCTGCTTTCCTTGCTTCCACTTTCACCCTCTTCCCAACTAGGTTTACTGCTACTTAGAGAATGTTCTAAAATCCAAACTAGATTATCACTCCCTTGCCAAACCCTGTCTGTGGCTCCCGCTGACTCTAAGTAAAAAGCCAAGCCCAAATCCCTTATTGTGACCCCCAAGGTCTCTTATGTTGTGACCTCTGCCGAGTTGTACACCTTCATTGCTGTGTTCTCAGGTCACCTCCGTGTTCCAGCAATGCAAGCCTGCCTCCCAAATGCCCTGCATGGGAATGCACACGCTGTTCTCTAAGTCCAGAGCTCTCCGTCTCTGTCTTCTGAAGAGTCGCACATCCTTCAGAACTAAACTTAAAATTGCCTTCTTTGGGAAGCCTTATTTTAACCAGGACTGGGTTAGCTGCCCCGCACTGTGCTGCCACAACACCTCTGCTTCCAGGATCATAGTGCAACTTTTTGTCTTCGTGTCTGTCTCCCCTGCTAGCATGTGACATTCTGGATGGATGGGTCAGTGGTGGTTAGATGGATGGATGGTTGGCTAGATGGTGGATGGACAAATGGATGAATTCAATAAACAAAGTGGAAAAAACTTCTGGTTTTATATCTTAAATCCAGGCTATATCCAGGAAGGCCTTCAGTGGTTCCACAAAGACCAGGGTCTGTTTCTTGGAGCTTCACAGTTTGGGCTGAAAAGCAGTAGGACCGTGCAACTCACCAGCAGTGGGCTTTTGACCTCTGTGCTCCTCACTGTTCCAGCAGGAAAGCTGAGAAGGAGTTTTGATCTTAGAGAAGGGATACCTGGATGGGCCTTATCCCATGCTTGACCTGGCCCACGTCCCATTTGCTGACTTCCTCAGTTCTGCCCTCATATGGGTCCCATCCCATCAGGAATCATGGCTGTACTTCCAGCTTGAACTATGGCAGGAGATTTCCACCTCTGGGCCCAGAGTAACAGAGCAGCAGATGGCACGAGTGCACCATGGCCAGCAGCTGCCGTCTGCAGCCCTGCACTCACCTGTGCCTGGGTCAGGAGAACAGCACAGCTCACTCTGTTCATTTTCCTGTTCTGGGGCTGCTTCCGTAGCAGCCACGTGGGAAGTACGCCTGGCACAGCTTGGCGCCTTCATCGGCTTTTTGAGGAAGACTTTTTGGGCCAGGCTGTTCACAAAGTAAACATGAACAAATCCTGGAATGACCTAAAAACACAGTATCTAGCTCCTTCTGATACGAAGAACCAGCAGGCGATCGACCCACCCAAGCTGAAGTTGGAAAGGCCTCGAGGCTTTTGGAAGCAGAGCCCAGCCCGACAGCTCCGGGATCCTCACTCATGGTTTATGAAGCAGCGGGCATAGCACAAATTGGCTAAATTTGGTTGCATTTTTATTTTTGTCCAGCCACAAATACCAGCAAAGAACTGAAAACGATTCCTTCCCTTCCAGGAGCCTTGGAGCCAAGCTGGTTTTATTTTTAGCTTCAACTCTGGTTTAGGGCTTTTAACACACTAGACACCCTACTCACTGCCTGCAGTGGCGGCCGGATTTTAGGATTTTCGCCTAGACTGCAATGTCAGTTGTCTGGGTGTAACATTTACCAGGCTTTGTACAGCTGTGACAATAGAGGGTGGTTCCAGACAGATGCATATAGAGACCCAGTTCTTGCCTTGGGAACCTCCAAGGGAGTCCTCTTCAGAGAGGGCATTGTCCTGGGGTGGATCATCGTCTGGGCTGGGGTGGAGGAGGCGATCCTAGATGAAGAGAAACAGGAAAAATAAAGGGGAAGAGGAAAGAGCTGTCACTTACTGAAAGGCTTCAAGTATCATGGTGGTTCAGAACCAGAGCCCTAGAGTCACACTGACTGGGTCCAAATCCTGCCGCTACCACTTCCTAACGCTGTGGCCTTGGTGACGTGACCTCCCTAGGCTTCAGACTCCTTATCTACGAGATAGGATTAACAACACCTGTCTGGAGCACCACTGTGTGATTGAGATCCTGCCCGTGTAGCACGTAGCTCAGCGTTTGACATGCAAATAGGACCCCATCAATGTCATTTGTGTGACTATCACTATGCTCTTAATGCAGTGCTAAACATTTGCACATGCACCACGGCATTCAAGACTCACTGTAGCCCAAAGAAGTAGGGTTATTTTGCAGATGGAAAGCTGAGGCTCAAAGGGCTAGTAACTTGTCTGAGATCCCGCATCAAGAGTGTGATGTAGCCACACCTGAGCCCAGCCCTGGCCAACCCCAAAGTCACAACACCACACCTTTCTGGGGCCAGGGCATCCACCTGTTATCTCTGACTACACACAACTGCTTGAAACAAGGAACTAGATTCGGCCTCGTTCTCCTCTTCCCTGAGCTGCTCACTTTTTTCCACTTTAGTGTCAGGTACACACACACAGTAGACACCAGCAGTGTCAGAAGAACAGGAGTCAAATGCACGGAAAGTAAAACAGTGGTTGCCAGGGGCTGGGAGAGTGGAGAGTGAGGGGCTGTTGTTTAGTGGGTACGAAGTTTCAGTTTTGCAGGGTTAGAAAATTCTGGAGATTAGTTGCTCAGCAATGTGAATAGACTCAACACTACCGAACTAACTTACCATTGTTAAGATGATGGATTTTATGTAATTTTACCACAATTTTAAAACATTAAAAAAAAAAAATAAACTGATGTAAGAGTCGGGCCGCCATAAAGGAGTGTAGCTCGTCCAAATCCCAGCCTTTCCTCCTTGTCTCTTTCTAATCAGGAGTTCACAGCAGCATTCTGACCCACTCCTGCCCACCCGCGGCGTGAGCCATTGGGGCTGAGTGCCCCACTTTCTGACACTGAGCTTGCTACATGGTGTCTTAAATGCTCCTCTCTCACATCCTGTCTGATCTCCCTGTAGTCCCCTGTTCCTCTTGAGTTTTTGCCCACAGACCTAGGATGCAAGTGGGAAACAGGAGCCAAATCCCAAATAGGGAACCCTGTCTGCTGGGTGGCAGGGTTGGGGGAGGGTTGGGCTTTGGGGCCAGAAGCTGGGGAGAAGCTCACCTTTTCTTTTCCTCAGTTTGCTTAGCTTTCTCATGGGGATTCTATAGTTACCCAACCTAGTGGGGCATATTTGGTTCACTCTGGATGGAAAAATTCATCAAGGCTATGAACTACTCTGGCTCTGAAAGATTCTGGGCACTGCGAGGCATCTGCTTTAACCGGGCTTGGGTGGTTTCCCTTTTCCCATACTAGGCTGTGTCAAGCTGCTAGGGCAGAGGGCCGTGGGACTAGCATGCACAGGGGCTCCCAAAAATGCAGCCTTCATGGAGATCACAAAACTGGCTCAGTGGCCCTTGAAAACACAGATGGCCTTCTGTTCTGTGGGCATTTAGAGACTCTGATTGACTCTGTTGTCACCATCCGGCATGGACCATCTCTACTGGGCCAAGTTTTGCCTCAAGCTACACCCGATGCCCAGACTTTGGTCCCTGACCCAGAGCCGATTTTTCCATCAGGCACGGTGGGGACAGTGCCGAGGGCCCATGATACTGTTAGGGGACCGTGAGAATATTTTAGTTTGTTTTAAAATTGAAGACAAAAATGAACTTTTAGGTTGAAATAAATGTTATATAATATTAGTACATTTGTTTGTATGCAACACAGTTTGTAAAATATAATATTTAAAAATATTTGATGGAGAAGGCAGCCCACAAAGGCAAAAGTGCCAAGGACCCACTAAAGTCACACTGTAGCCCCGCTCTGGTCCAAAGAGCCAGGATGGCTGGGATTCCATTTGGTCCCTCAACCCACGGTGACCTGCCCTGCCCTCTCCTCTGTTCCTATAGCAGCCGCTGTCTGCTCCCACCACCAATTTCAGATCTGAAATCTCTTCTCTGATATTTTATTTGTATTTCTGGAGTCTGTTTCACATGCCAGTTCCATCACTTGGTGAGAGCTACCTGGAGCACATGGTGAGGAAGGTTCAAAAGTCTCGTCTGGGGTCCGGGGGAAAGCATGTTGTGATCGATTAGCAATGTCCCTCTAAGACTCGTGCCGGAGGAATGGCAGCGCAGCGCCCACGTGTGTTTCGCTTGTGCCTGACCTTTGCCTTGCATCCCCAACGTGACTGCCAGCTCCGCCAAGGTGGACTATGCCTTACACGTGTTGAGCATCCCGTATTGAAAGATCTAGAGTCTCCTAATACCTGTTGATTGGTTGAAGTGGCGTCTGAATACATTCGATCCGATTTAATGTCCTCTTGACGTCCTTTCCTCTTTTTTCTCTCTTTAGGCGCCTGAACAAGAATAAGCTGCAAGTCCTCCCAGAATTGCTTTTCCACAGCAACCCGAAGCTCACCCGACTGTGAGTAGAGTTCATTTGCGTTCTCCGCCTCGTGTCTTGCCTGGCTTTGGTGATGTGGAGAACGTGGTTGTCTCAGTGCGTGGAGCCCTGTGCTGTGTGGGGCTTGGCACTCAGGCCCTGGCACGGGGCAGGTTTGACGCGATGTCCACCCCTGCTCCTTGCGCACCTCCAGGCCTGACATCTGGCTGCTCCTCCCAGGGACCAGCGGTGTAAGTGGCCAGGGAGTGACTTGTGGTAGTGGATCATTCCCTGGCTAGCAGGGAGGGAACTCCAGTTTAACTTGGGTCTGAGCTTGCTTCAGGGAAATTCCCTGAGGGCATATGAGATGAGCGTGTTCTCACCAGTGGTCTCGGAGGGCATGGGTTTGGACTAAGCGTGCCAGCCTCACCACCCGCTGGCCGGAGCAGCTCCTGCCCTGTTCCCACTTCCTACCACTGCCAGGCCAGAAACCCTGGATCTGGGGGTCTGTGATTTTGTGGGGAAGGGAAGAAACACCTTGAATTTGGCTTTATCATCTACAATAGTCTAGAGTATAATGAGGGAGGAAGTTGGAGATACCTCGGTACATTTATTCAGTGTCAGGGTTTGGAAGCCCAAGAGTCGAAGATGCCTTTCAGGATGGAGACTGGATTCACGTATGGTGGTGTCAGGCAAGTGCGTGTTATTGACAGTGAACCTGAAATCCTGCTGGCAGTTACTTGTGTAGATCATGGGTCAACTGGGTTGCCCACGGCTCGACTTTCTGAATGGAGTGACACAGTGTCCGACTGCTCGGCAGCCAGGTGGCGAGATTTACGGCCCGGCCAAGAGCTCTAATGATCCTGGGGAGGGAGGGTCCAATGATGTGGCCACTACTCTCACTCCCAATGCCTACTTACACAGGCGAACACTGCATGTAGGCTCTGGGATAAATTGGGAAATATGAAACACGTGTCAGTGTGTGCACTTAAGAGCGAGTTCTGAATTAGGAATATATATATGTGTCAATACACAGCCACATACACACACATGAGATGACATACGTGAATTTATTTTAAAGGAGCGCTTTATTATAACAAGAACGGGCAAGGGTTGGCTAGTGCTCAGTGATGCAGTGGCCTTGCTTGCCTTCTCTAGGAGACACATGCACTTTGTCAGGGTCTCTTCTTGCTGTGCACCCTGCTTCTCTGGCTCAGCCCACCTAGCTGACTTTGCTGAAGGTAGGGAGGGCCATGCTCCCTTTCTGCTCTTCCAATCTCGATCCACCTGGATGGATATGGGCGTGGAGGAAGTGCAGTTCAGCAGTCTGAGAGGCCAGCAGAGCTGGATAAGCAATGCCAAAACCACCCTAGTTTTCAACTTCCCCTGCGCTGTGTAGCTCTTCCCTCAAATGCTCACCTAATAGCCATCTCTCCACCCAGCACTGCATTTGTCATGCCTTTTCAGCCTGTTCTTAACTAAGTACCACAGCACAGTATATTCTATCCATCTGGAATCTCAGCATCAGTTTCCAGGCAAAGGGACGGTGCCTGCTGGGCTGGGTGGCTTTGCGTGGGTGGAGTCTGAGTTTTCCAGCTGCGGGATGTCAGGTGGGCTGGTTCTTGCTCAGGAAGCCTCCCCGTGGCCGTCAGGTGATGCCCATTTTGTGTAGGACTGGTCTTGATGCAGGCAGAGGAGGAATTGCAGGTGGTGATAACAGGTCTCTGAGATCCTGGGGACCAGGCATGGGAAGCCCCTTGGTTATGTCCAAACTGCCACCTTAAAACTGAGAGAGCTTGGGACAGTCACTTGCCCTTCTGTGACTAAGTAACATCATCAGCAAAGGGAGCTGCCCACTCCTTTCTGTCCACCTCGCAGAGGAGCTGTAAGTATCCAGTGAGACCATGGTGGTGTGTACGTTTTCTAGGACTCAAAGTGTTGTGTAAGTACCAACATAACTGTTGTTTCTCTTACATTTTCCTTCTTTACCACCCGAGTTTCTGATCTCCTTTCTCCAGGAGGCATGGAGAGACTAGGTCACTAGGAGTTGCAGTGAGCATTGAGATCAGTCACATTGAGCTTCAAGCCAGAGAGCTGCGGCAGGGATGACATTCAAGTCATTTCACGATCTGTCCCTCTCCGGGTCACTAGCTGGGCACAGAGTCCAGCACTCACAGGCACTCAGTGATGGTTGAATGGGTAGATGAATAAATGAATGATATAAGCCTAAGGATATAAACAAACAGTGCTCTCGGGGAGCTTTGATTCTTTTACCCACCATTCATTCATTTATTCATTCAGTCATTCACTTACTCTTTCAGGGGACTTCTCCCTTGGTGTCTGTTCCAGCCCAGCCTCTGTGCTGGGTGTGGAGCCCAGTTCTCCATGCGCCCTGTTAGGACACACTCTGAGTGGCTGCCAGAAAGCTGAGAGCTAAATATATATACACAATTTTTATTGAAGCAGCTATATTAACCCAGGTTTAGGCTAGAATCAGCAATCCCTTTTTTCTCTCCAGGCTTGATCTTTGATTTTCCTTAATGACCCTCTTGTGTCTTTGTCTTGTTTTGTCAGCCACTCCAGAGCCTTTTTGGAAATAAGCAGGGTACAAATTAGAAATCAATAAATGTGCAATCATGAGTGTGTATACATATGCCACTGGCTGTGTTTTAAAAGAACACCGCATCTCAGCAGACCCTGTGAGCCATTTCTCATGCTAAATGTGGGTTCTTTGTGGCTGACGACTCCATAGTATGCCGTGTGGAATAAACAGCAATTCTGGACTCTGCTTTTCTTATTATTAGTCTTACAGGCAAGAACTGCCTAATATTCAGTGTTTATCCAAAGAATACCTTTGGGAGAATCTATGTTTGTGTAATAAAAGGGGTTTTGATAAGTGTTGGAAAGGGAAATAGTATGTATTGAGAACCTATGCTATGATGTTATAATAACACTATTAACTAGCAAGTGACAGAAATGCAACTAAAGTTAGTAAAGAGGAAATATATCAGTTCGTGTTACTGAGAAGTCCAGTGGTATTTATGGCTTCAGGAACAGCTGGATCCAGGGGTTCAGTGGTGTCATTAGGACTTCACCTCACTACCCCCAGTCCTTGGAACAGTGGATGTGTTGTCAAGCTAAAGCAGAAGAGTCGCGACATGCTAATTCAGCAATCCAGTGAACAGTGACTTTGTCAGACAGTCCTGCAGAAAGGAACTGAAGGTAGACGCTGCTTACTTAGCTTGGTCACATGCCCATGTCCAAGCCAATCACTGTTGCTAATTAGACGGTGTCCTCTGATTATTCAAGTTGGAGTCACGTGTTCATTCCACTTGTTTGGGGAATGGGTTCCCCACAGGAAAGGGTAAATTCTGTTATTAAAGGACAGGAGAAGGGATGCAAAATGTGAAAACAGCAAATGTCTGCAAGTTTATTGAGCATCTACTCTACACATTTCCCCGTGCTTTAATTGAGAACTTTGGGTTCTCACAGTAACACTGTAAGATGACAGCATTAGCAAGTACGTTGCATGCCTGGTGCTGTTCTGAGCACTTGATGTATGTTAACTCGTTTGATTCTCCTAACAACCCCATGGGATAGGTACTGTGGTTAGTACTGTTCTATAGTGCTAAAAAAGGTTAAGGAACCTGACCAATATCATACAACTACTAGTGACAGAGCCAGGATTCAAATTTGAGTAACCTGACCCCAGAGTCTGTGTTTGTCTCTGCTATAGTGAGTTTCCTGCCTGAGCCTCAAGCAGAGCTCCCATTTTACAGATGAGGAAGCTGAAGCTCAGAGAGTTTAGATCACGTGTCCATACGTCCCATGCATCTAAGAAGCAGCACTGCCCTGGACGCTTTGCCTCCACGCTCAAATATAGCCTTCACACCAGCCCTGCCAAGGGAATCATTCTTGAGCTTAGAAGCGTTGTCTAACTTACCCCTGCTGTGGGACCAGGACAGAGTGGAACTGGGACTCAGTGCGTGTCTGTGTCTCTGCAGAGTCCCCACGTTTCCTACCATTGCACACTGCCATGCCGACTACCGTGGAGAGCTGAAGTTGTGCTAGAAAGGATTGATGATGGACCTGTCAGTGCTTCTCTCAGGCCTTTGCTGGTTACCCGCCCCCAGAGCCAGCAGCCTCTGATGCATGTGTATTAGTGGTGTCTCTTCCCCTTACTCTGTTCTCCAGCACATAGAGCCTGAGCATAGAATCCTAGACCATGGACGTGCTCTGAGCTTCAGGTAATATCACTGTGGTCTGCAAAGCACCCAGCAAGGTCTCTTCCCTGCCTTGGGTGCCCAGTAAATACTAGCTTCCTGCCATCCTGATGCAGATCAGAAAGTCCTCAAGTGCAGGGATTGGCCTCCTGCTCTTTCTAGGCTCCGTTCAGGGCCGGGTCCCAGAGCTGAGGTTGGGAGGAGGCGGTGCTGCGAAAGTGTTTAGGGGCTACCAACTACGTGCCCTGAGACCTTGGGCAGGTCACTCAACCTCACTGGGTCTCAGGTTCTTCATCAGTAGAACAGACAGTAATAGAACCAACCTGTCTGTGTTGTTGGAGGATAAACAGGTCACCTGTGCACAGCAATTAGTGTTGAATATAGCACATAGTCGGTGCTCCGTGGAAGATGGCTCTGGTTAACTCTGGCTAGCCAACTGCTGGGAGTGGGGCATATGCAGGGGCTTTGGGCTCTGTTTATAAACATTTCAGCACCTAGGGAAGAGCCCAGGCTCCAGAACAGATGAGAGTTTAAGGAGCACTTGGTCTGGGAAGTCCTGGGTCCTCGTGCTGGCTCCGCCACCCACAAGCTGTGTGGCCCTAGGCGTGCTGCTTGGCCTCTCTGGGCTTCATTTAGAGAAGACAGGATGGAGTTCTCCTTTTTGCCTCTCCTTCTAGCTTTTTCTTCCACCTACCCATGAAAGAGGCAGTGAAGGATTTTTGGTTATTTAAAGGCTGAGCGGTGAATGTCGCCAGAAATTCCTTAGAAGGAGCATAAGGCAAGGTGCAAACAGTGATTAAAAACCCTCTGCATTTTGCTGGATCAGAGAGCTCTGGAGGAGCTGAGGAACACATGGCTGACAACTATTTTTTGTAAGAGTCTGACTTTGCCCTCTGAGGGTGAGCAGACCACGGGCTCCTTTTGGCCCAAGGGGTCTGTGCAGCATTCGGCAGTGGCTGCCCAAGCGGTTACACTCGCAGCCGGACGGAAGGGTCCAGTTGTTCTCCATTCAGCTCTTCAAGGTATTTGACAGCTTTAAAAAAAAAAAAAAAATGCCACTGGGGCTGAACCTGCTGTTGCTCAGTGGGGGCAGTGGAGTTGCAGGAGACTTGGAAAATTGATCCCCAGGCTGCTGAAAACAATGTGAGATGTGGCCAACGAACTTAGCCCCCAGTCGCTGGGGCTGTTATCGCGGTGGAGCAGCTCCCTGCCAAAGAGTTAAGGGCTGTCGGACCGCGGCATCCAGGGAACCTGCTTCCCGCGGACAAGCCTTCCTCCCACCTCGCGTTGCTGCTGGTTTGGACGTCCTCTCCATGTTTACCATGTTCTCCTTTATCGCAGGTGTCAGGCGTCCGTGCTCCAGGCCCAGACATGCTGGGAGCTGCGTTCAGAAACGATCTCGTGTCTCTCTGAGGCAGCCCACGGGCAGAGCAGTGACAGGAACTTCAGAGCCATGCAGACCTGGGTTTGAATGCCACTTTCTGGTGACCCTGGGCAAGTGACCGCAACTTTCTCAGTCTCATGTTGGGTAGCTAGCTATACAGCAAGGATAATAATCACAGATTCTGTATTAGTTTGCCAGGGCTGCTGTAACAGAACCACAGACTGAGTGGCTTAAACTGCAGATATTTATTTTCTCACAGTTCTGGAGGCCGGAAGTCCCAGATCCAGGTGCTGGCCCGGTTGCTTTCTTCTGAGCCCTCTCCGCTTGCTTGCAGGTGGCTGCCTTCCCCGCCACCGCCTCGCGTGGTCGTCCCTCTGGGCAAGTGCCCCTGGTGTCTTTCTCTCCTTACGAGGACACCAGTCATATTGGATCAGGGCTCCACCGTAATGGCCTCGTTTTAACTTAATCACCTCTTTAAAGACCTGTCTCCAAATACGGTTACATTTTGAGGTACGGGGGTCGGGGCTTCAGCATCTGACTTTCAGGGGGACACAATTCAGCCTTTACCCAATCACAAGCGCGTATCGCGTATCCGCTATGGGCCGGTGCTCTGTGAAGTACTCCACGTATATTCTCTCACTCGATCTCAGATTTAGGAGGTAGATATAGTATTATCCCCATTTTAGAAATTAAAAAACAGAGGTCTAGAGATTTAGACGGCTTGCCCACGGCCCCAGAGCCAGCGTGTGGCAAATCGGAGTTCGAACCCAAGCTTGCCTGACTCCAGAGTCTACATTCCTAATCGCGAGTTCTGTACTGGAGGTATGGGTAGTTAGTAACTAGTTAAGACACCAGGCACCTAGTAGGCACTCAGCGAGTGCTAGTTCCTTTATCTCTTTGATGCTCTAACTGAGCCCAGGCTTGTTGAATGGCTGCAGCCCTGCACCTCTAGGAAGTACTTTCTGCTGCACATAGATCCCTTTGCAGCCACCTTGGTCTTCCAGTTCTGCACTAAACTTTAAAACATAACTACATGCAATATGTGTCTCTATAAAACTCTGCATTGATGTGAAACAGTGCTGTAAAAGTGAAAAACCAGTGGAGAAAACAAAAACCATACTACCCAATTTTCCAGTGGAGTTGTTATCTGCTGTGGTGAAATGATAGCAGCAGGGTGGGAAAGCCAGCCCCTCAGGACGCTGGGCCTTCGGAGACCACCCCCTGCCCCTCTTCCGTGCTGGCCCAGCTCTCAGAGGCTGGGGGACGGTGAGACCAGTCTCACAGTCACAGACCAGGGGTCACTTTTTTTAGGAACACAGCTACCCAAAACTCGTGGAAAATATCCCTGCAAATCGAGTTTCCATTTCCTCTGTCTTTCCTCCAAACACTGCCTTGAGGTCGGCTTCCATTTAGTTTCTGGCAGGCTTCGTCAGCTCCAAGGTTCGTGACGTGTTCGAAGACAGGTTTGGCTTTCATCGGCATGTGGTCAGATACTGGATTATGGGGGCGCTGCCGTGTCACTCTTGGTTTCTGTTTTCTCTTGTTTTCTTAAGTGTGACTTGTCCTCTCTCTGGAGTCCCTCGAGCCAGAGCCAGGAGAGGAGGCTGGGACAGTCTCTTCCCTCCTCAGCCTCAGGCATCCTCAGTGGATGTGTCCAGCTAAGCACAGAAGCCTGTGGACTATCCATAGAGTTGGGTACAAGCCTAATATTTTGAATTGTCTTATAGGTTCTTACATCACAGAATTTTCGAGATAGGAATAAAAGTTATCTAGGCCAGCACTTCTCGAACTTCACTATGTATCTGAACACCTGGGATCTTGTTAAAATGTGGATTCTGCGTCCATAGGTCTAGAGCAGGACCATAAAACCTGTGTTTCTAACAAACTCCCAGGTGCTGCTGCTGTCCTAGGACCGTGCTTTGCAGAGCAAGATCTAGGCTACAGGTAGTTCAGTGGGTTGTCAAACATAGCATATATATATAAAAAAAAAATCCCTTGAGATGGTGGTTAAAATGCTGTTTCCCAGGCCATGCACCCAGGGAGTCTGGTTCATTAGATCTGGAAGGGACGGAGGGATTTGACTTTGTAAATAGGCATCCTACGTGATTCTGGTGTATGTCACACATGGGGCTTACTTTAAGAAATGTTGATCTATTATAGCCCTGTTATTTTATAGATTTGGAAAGATGGAAAGACTCAAACATCTGTTAAGAATCTACTATGTGCTGGGCACCTTATACCTATGCAACCTCCTTCAGTTCTCCCAAGAATCCTGCAAGGAAGGTATTATTAATATTATGCCCACCAAACAGATGATAAAACTGAGGCTTGTGGGGTTTAACTCACCAGCAATAAACCCAGGTCTTTCTGATCCCCAACTCTGTCAGTTTTTTTTCTACCTTATCATATACTTCCTATGCTGAAACACACCTGGGGTGGGGAGAAAGAAATCATGGAAGCTTTCATGGTTCAGTATTTTGAACTTATGTGCTCGTATGAACATATATGAGCACATGCTCCTATCTTAGATCTAGGATATTAAGACTTGAAACATTAAAAGAGACAAATTTATCGACTTAAATACATGCTAGCAAGTAGACCTTTCTAAATTCCCTACAATTTGTCAAAAGTAGAGTCGGGTTTTATATTTTTAATCTCTTTAGCCTTTGGGGCCAGCAGAAGAGTTTTCTAAAGAGATCAGGCAATACTCGTACTGAGAACATTCTGCCAGCTTGGAAATTGTTTTTAAAATTTTCTTTTTTTCAAGAAGGAAAGAAAAGCAAGCTGTGACTTTACAATGCTTTGGAATTACAGAATATGCTTGTAATTTTTACAATTCTGCACAGACTTCTTTGCCACATCTGGTTGATATTACTGGCAGGAATATATGGGGGAATAAACCATGGGTTGGAATGTGAAACATCCCACAAAATGAGTTTCTTATAGGTTGCTGCATAAAATGTTTTGAGTCTCCTTCTCTTTGGAGGGGTGGCTTAAGCGATTGCATGGATTTAGTACTTTCTTTGGTTTGAAGGTAAAGGTTTTTGCTGGTTTACTTGGTGAGGCTTCCAAGATGGTTTTCTGAAGACATTTGTATCATTCTAGAGTCATGCTATGGACCAGGGTGAGAAAAGCCACCCTCCAGGGGAATCAAACCCCCCTTTGGTGAGTAACACTGGACTAGTGATAATGGTAAAACCCAGGGACCAACTGAATCACTGCAAAAAAAAATGTAGGGAGAAAGAGTTATATGTGTAAGGGCTTCAGAAAACCTCCTGAATGTTAGCTCTGGGGGTGCATTGAATAGCTGATGGCAAGACAAGCTCACCTCCTCACACATACAAGTGAGAGCCTTCGTACATTGGTGCATTCTCTTTGCTGTATTTGAAAATAGTAGGAAAATGGAAAAATAGAACACCCAGCTGGTACCTGAAACTCAGTTAATTGCCTGTTGGTGACATTTCTGCCCAAGTCCTAGGAAAAGAACTGTGTGAACAGGGCAAGCAAAGCATTGTTGAACATCTACTATATGTTGCTCCAATGTGCTGGTGGTTGGGATGTTGAGTATAAAACCCAGAAATGTCTAATCTGAGCCCAGAGGGTGTGAGTATGGGCATCTTGCCACCTGGCTCTTTCTCAGACTTCCTTGGCTGAGACCCACCTGCGGACTTGGAACCTTGACAGCTGAGCCCTTTCTGCACACTACCAGCCCTGCTCTCAGCACCCTGTGGTGCACGGTGAGGCTGGCCAGCCTGGGCAGGGTTTTGTGGCCATCACCAAGGGTGCTCAAATAAAGACTGTGCTTTTTGTTAAGAATGAGAACCAGAGGCCAGCCTTCACCCATACTGTGGGCTCCTCATTCTCCTTATCTGGAGTTAGAAACTGTCCCGGGCGTTAAACGTCAGGGAAATACCACATTGTGCATAGAAAAATATCAGCCTTTTGAGGTGGGCAGATCTCAAACACACATTCTTCAATTATCTGAATGATGCAAATTTACCCACATCTAATAATCTTGAAATATTTGTTCTTGAACCACACTCAGCATCAACAGAAACATTTCTAAAGAGCCTAATCATCTCTCATTTTCAACCAACATTTGGGAATCTCTCCAGGGGACAAATAGAATTTTAATTTGATGCCCACATTCTAGCATAACTTCAAATCACAGAAGACATCCGTAACTTTGTCTGTCTTCTGGTTTTCCTATGGGCTCAGTACCCTAGATTTGAACATTCTCTTCCATTTGTGAGGTTTGCAGTCTGTTTGCAACGTCCTGGAGGTTGAGGCCTGTAAAGACAGTGTCGACACAGAATTAACAACAGCAAAGCTATGACAACACAGCACTGTCCAAACCACATAGAAACAGAGACACGTAAGTCAATTTCACGCTCTCTGCCTGAACTTGGTGTGCTGGACCTGAGTTTTTGATTCATGGTTTAGAATAATATTCGAATATTTTATTCACGATGCTGCTTTTCTTCCCATCATTCCTTTTCTAATGCTCCTCATCCCACTTACGGCGATGAAGCCTGCATGAAGCGTGGTCGCCCCTGATTGGCACTGCCTGTCGCACGGCCAGAAACGCTCCCAAGGTTGGCCGATGGAGTCTCCTGCTCTGGAACTGACGGTTCGGCCTCTCGCTGGCAGGTCAAAAGCCCTGGACTCGAATTTTTAGTCAATGAGTCAGCTTTTGATTGAAGTATACATTGAGTCATGCCAACATTTCTGTAAGCAGAGGGAGCGTCTTGACTTTTTTGAGGTCAAAATGCTCTAAGGAAGAGAACTGGATTTCCAGGAGGGCAAAAAGGGTGACTTAGGCCTGAGTCTCTCTATCTCCATCTCATTATATTTGGCATTTGTGAAACGCTGTGCTGTGGACCAAAATGCTTGGAGAAACCTCATTTCAGTAATTTTTTAAAGATGAAAACCAGTGGTAGCATTAGAGAAAGAAATGCAGGATTATCAATGTTACTGCTATCATTGCCCAAATCACTGCCTGCCTTTATCTCTCTGTCTCCTGCTTGTTGCCTCCTTTTTCCAAAGCATGCACACCCCGTGACATGCCACACACACACACTACAACCTTCTCTCTAATGCACACCCCGTGACATGCCACACACACACACTGAAACCTTCTCTCTCTAGGAGAATCCAGACAGATAAATGAAGATCCCTTCCAGGGTGCTGAATCAAAGCACAGACATAATTTCACTTTAGTGCAAGACACTGCTAACTTTGCTCAAATTATTGGGCAATGCCGTGAGGAGATATCAGGGGTTAGCAAGGCGGCAGCGGTGGTGGTGGTGGGAGGCTCTTTGTCTCCCCGGCTCATAATTGGTGTTTTTGGTGCATGGAGAAGGTAGTGGCAGATCTGTGTCAGAGACAGTAAATTATTACTGTAAATGTTTTCTAGTCTCTGGAGAGAGCTTCTCTTTTCTCTGGAAGAGATGTGCGTGGGTCAGGCTTCTACCCAAGACCATTTGTTTCATTTTGTAACTCAGAGCACTGTCAACCGCCAGCTCCCAGGGGCTCGGCCATCGAACAAAATTATCCGAGGAAGTAATTGTTACGGCTTCCATGGCTAATGGTGTTCTCTGCAGATCCCCTCCCCTTGAGTGTGGCACTTCCTTTATTTAAATGAGAGTGAAGGATGGGAGAGCATTAGGTCTGAAGGGGCCGGAAAAACAGCAGCAGGGAAAGACGGAGTTGCCCAGGGAATAATCGACTCTCCAGTTTCTCGCTGCTTAGGTGGTGGTTGACGTGAGTGGCGTGGACATTGAGTAGAACTCGACATCTTCGCCCTCACCGTGCATGAGCGATTTGCCCACCCCTTCCATCTCTGCTGCCGTCACCCTGGACCAGCCATCCTTCTTTCCCGAGTGGACAGTCGCAAGGACCTCCTCGCTGATCTTCTTGCTGCTCCTCCTATTCCCTCGTCATCCGTCATCTAGCCAATAGCCACACGATTGGTGTGAGACAAATCAGATCTCCTCATTCCCTCAATTAAACCTTCCAGTGACTTCACGTCATCCTGAGAAGAAACCCCGGTCTCCTACATACATAATCTGGCCCCCAGAGCTCCTCCTGGTGCCATCCCAGGCCAGGGTCCCGCATCCATCACACTGCAGCCTGGCGGGCCTTCTTCCTGTTGCTCCAACAACTCCTGCCTCTTCTTGGCTCTGCTGTTCCTTCTGGCTAGGATATGCTGACCCTGGATACCAGCACGACCAAGGTCCTGGCTCCAACATTGCTTCCTTGGAGAGCCCTTTCCTGACCACCCTGTCTACAGTTGGAGCCCCCTTCCTTAGAGGTCGCTGTCTGCAAGATGACCTTGCTTTATTTTCTTCATAGCACTTATCACTACCTGAAATTCTCTTGCTCATTTATTTATTTACTTGTTTGTTTTTTGCTCCCCGCCCCCCAGCAGAATGCAAGCTTCTTAAAAGCAGGGATACTGTCTGTTTTGTTGACTCTATAAATAAATCACCAAGCACTGCATCTAGCACACAGTGGACACTAGATCCATACTCTGGAAATGAGCAAATGAAAGAAGGAACTTGGTCTCTCCAAAATCTGCTTTTTCCTCTCACTGTGTGGTCAAAGGCACCTTCTGTTTCAAACCAGAGCTCTCTCCTCATTGCCCTACAAAAGCCCCACATGACTAGTTAATAGCATGTGTGTATTCACGTGCATTCACACACACGCACACACACGTGCTCATGCACACTCACACAAGTGCAAGCACACACAAGAATGAGGATAAAACTAACACAGCGGGGCAGGATTTCATATTCTAACAGTGGGTCTTTCACCAAAGAGAAACAGCTCATGCCGGAATCTTCTTTGAGCAGACGTGAGCCAGTGAGACTGAGAGCTGGGGAGGGTAATGTTGTTTTTGATGCTTATTTCAAAGATCTGGGAATAATATTCTGCGATACAATGAAATGAAAAGATAAGCTGCGTTGGCTTCATCCCCAGGCCTCATTGATTTCTGACTTCTAATGGGCGCTGAAAGGGCTTGTCTAGCTATTGGCCACCTCAGCTCAGTGAAGACTTTACAAAAAAAGACCTGTGGAGACTCAAACAAAAACCAAACCTTGGTCTGGGGTGAAAAAAAAAAGAAAGAAAGAAAAAGGAATACATTACACTAATTTACTGAACGTTGACCTAAACCTCCAAATTGTTTTTTTTTCTTGATCTGCGATCTAAACCAGAGGTGGTTTGAAAGACATCTGGCGAATTAGTCCAAACCAGAAATGAACCATATCTTCTGAAATAATCGAACCAGAACCACGCCGGGCCATCAAAATATTAATGTTTCCCAAACTAGCTCCGAGACTCTGGCTGGGTTTTGTCTAAAGCTGCGCCGCCAGCCTAGTGTTTGTTCTTCTTCCCTCCCCTGCTGCCCCTGCCCCACCCGCCGCTTGTCCTTTCCGCAAACCTGCCCTCGTGCAATGACGGACCCGTCACGCGTGCTGCACCGCGGAGCGTGGGCGCTCGAGACTCCCGCGTTAATGAGAGATGCTGCCGGAATGAACGACCTGACCCCACCGCCACCTCTAAGTCCGCGTCATGAAGAAGAGAGGAGGTGTCTTCGGCGAGGACACAGTCATCAAGTGAATGGGGTGGGGGGGGGTGATAGAATGGAAAGAAGGGAAGAAAACCTGGAGTAAGGAAGGGGGGGGAGAAGGAGGGAAGAACAACAATGAAATGAAACGTGCTGAGAGAGAGAGAGAGACAGGAAATGAAAGAATGAAAGTGGGAATCTTTGGGGGAGGGGGGATATAGCTCAGGTTTGTTTTTGTCTTTTTCTGGCTCCTCCCAAGGCAGACAGAAGAATTTCTGTTCACACGTGGGAAGCTCCATTCGGTGCCAAGCTCTGTGTTAGCTCTTACCTCTATAACCCCTCAGCGGGTAAGAAGCCATCGTCATAGAATGCCGGAGCCGAATGGCACCTTCTGGAACTTCGAGACCAATGCTTTCATTGTCTATTTGGAGAAACTGAGGCGCAGAGCAGTAAGGGGACTCACAAATCGCAGCCCTCAGATTTCTGGGCTGGTGCTGTGGGCACAGCCCAAAGAGACTTGCTTACCTTGGGCATGATTTTTCATTAAGTGACAGGGAGAGAGGGAAGAAGACACATTAGTTTACAAGAAGCCAAGGATTGATACTCCCCTGGATTGGGCTGGCTAGGGTAGCAGTTATCTTTTAAGAAAAGGGATATCGACATTTGAAAGAGGTGATACTGGCGAGAGATTTGCTGTAGAAACTAAGGGTTCGTGATTCTTACCCTTAAAAAAGGGTGCTGGTGGTTCTATCAAAGCACCGTGACTGCCTCCACCTGGTTACTGTCATTTGCACTGGAGGAAGGGAGCTGCAAGGACAACCTCACATGAGAGCTATTCCAAGGAGGGAATGCACGAAACAGGCAATCAAATGGAAGGGGCGCAGGTTGACTCCCTAGGGCTTCCATCTTGGCGCTGGGAGAACAGTGGTGCCATCAAAAGGAAGGGACGGAAGAGAACATCTCCTGGAGGTGGGGTGACAGAGATTGCTTCCCGGAGCTCGCAGCCTGTCCGGAGATGACAAGCCTTTCCACGCTGGAATCTCTACCCTCTAGGAATTTCAGAAGTTAAGAAGCTGAAAGTCAGCTTTGAATCAGCATCGGCATCATTTTCTTTTCCATCTTGGATAGTTACTACCTTATAAGAAGCCTGTGCATTTAAGGAAAAAGTCCTCAGCCTGCTACTTGCAATCCCATAGCCACTGAGGAACTGACCAGGTTTTCCTAGTGGGCAGGGTCATTGCACCCTGCTTACCTGCCATATATAACTCATTTACCTGCATGTAATTAGCCAGACTTCGGTGTGGAGTCCCAAATTGCTCTGCCAATGACGGCGGCCCTCCCCTCCCCAGAAGTGCTGACTTCCCAGCTCAGCATGAGGGACTTCAGTAATGTCTCTTTGCAGTGATATAATTTGATTCCTCCATGGGATGCTGCTTTGGTCCTAGCTCACTTAGCACTAAATCTCTCGTTAGATACTCTCATTACTTAATCTTTTCAGGCCCCAGACCAGCCCAGGCCTCTTATTTATTTATCTGGGGCCCTGTTTACTTGCCTGTTGTAAATTACTTCTGGCTCCTGGCCGTCTGATTGCTGCAGTGATAGACTAATAGCTCAGAGCTACCGCATTTGCCTTGTGTGATGAGGCAAATAATATGCTTAACTTATGGGAGAGAAATGCACCCTCCATTTATTTCAGTGGGGGAAATATTACTCAGGGGAAGGGCCAAATCATTTACCTAATGGCTGCTGGTGGAAGTCGATGTAATTACTGACAGAATTATGTGAAACAAATTGTCATGCCCATAAATCTAAACCTCTAGTTCTCAAAGGCAGAGAGGGAATTTCAGCGGCTTGCATGAGTTCTGCCTCTTGCACACAGGGTGGATTTCTAAGAGGGTGCTGGCAAAAAGAGGGAGATTGGCCCTCTGGTTCGCTTGGAGAGGGGCTTGCAAACTACAGCCTGTGGGGCCAGTCCAGCCCACTGCCACCTGTTATTGTGAATAAAGTTTTATTGGAACACAGCCACGCCTATTCATTTGCATACGATCTCTGGCCCCATCTGTGCTACA
>RJWJ010012578.1:20026-41844 GCA_004363605.1 Indri indri | reverse complement strand
TTTTTTTAAAAAAAAAAAAAAAAAAAAAAAGTCAACATACAGTTTATCTTCTTTGCCCTTCAATTTTTTGGTAAAAAATACTTTGAAAATTTTGTTGCATACACAATATTCATTTAAAAATACGGAGTATATGAATGACAGATTCAAATGTTCATAAGGATGTTGTCAATGAGAACTCTCATACACTACTGTTAGGACTGTGAATTGGTACAAGCACTCTTAATAAAGCACTTTGTTGATTTATGCTGAATGGAGAAAATGTGATGAACTGTATGACTCATCAATTGTATTTCTTAA
Source organism: Indri indri (assembly GCA_004363605.1). Taxonomy (NCBI): domain Eukaryota; kingdom Metazoa; phylum Chordata; class Mammalia; order Primates; family Indriidae; genus Indri; species Indri indri. Next base: position 41,547 of record RJWJ010012578.1, on the reverse strand, counting down.
GCTTATTCCCTAGAAAACTGGAGATATGCATAGGGGGCAGGTACAAGTATGTTTATTGCAGCATTGTTTAAAATATTAAAAAAACAGAAACAATCTCAATATCCTTTAATAGAAAAAAATAGTTTAATAAATTGTAGGATAATACAGGATACTGTATGGAAGTCAAAATGAACGAACTAGCAACTTAGATCTCAAAAGAAACATAAATTTATGCATTTGGCTAGTCTTCAAAATGTATATTAAAAAATGATACAAATATAGATAGGGACAATAGAAAAACATGTACTAGAAAGATATGCACTCAGTTTGTAATAGTGGTTTCTCAGAAGGGAAGGGGCAGGGGAATGGGAAGAGACACAAAAACAGAATTTCTGTTATATCTGCTATGTCGTACTCACTGTGTTTTTAAATTTTTCAGTAAATAGGACATTGTTATCAATATTCTCACAGTCAGAATGCAAGTGCTATTTTACTATTTTCTGTAATTTCCCCTTTATTTTCAAATTAACATGTAAACAGATGTTTTCTTTATTGAAACCAGGAAGGTGATCAAAATAACTTGAGTCGATTTACAACAAACTCAAGAATCTCTTCCAGTGTAGGCAGCGTAAGATACCTTTGATAGTAAAATAAGTAAGAGATTACTTTTTCTTACAAGATTGGGAAAAAATGAAAAACAGTTCTAATCAGTGATTTTGACCTTTGCTTTATTCTGTCTGTATTAGCCACTTATGAGGCTTCGCAGATTCTAAAGGCTAAGAAATTAATTTTGAAAAACAATGAGATTTGAGTATAATGATCACTTTATAGAACTATCCTATACACATTTTGGGCCTAACACGGTGGTTCATGCCCTTTCATCCTGGCACTCTGGGAGGCTGAGGTGGGAGGATCACTTGAGCTCAGAAGTTCCAGACTACCCTGAGCAAGAGAGACACCCTGTCTCTACCAAAAAGAAAGGAAATAAAACCCCAGTTGAGCATTGCAGTGCACACCTGTAGTAATCCCAGCTACCTGGAAGGCTGAGGCAGAAGGATCGCTTAGAGCCCAGGAGTTGGAGGTTGCAGTGAGCCATAATGACACCACTGCACTCTACCCAGGGCAACAGAGTGAGACTCTGTCTCAACAAAAACAAACAAGGCAACTCAACACCCCTCCTCACAGCCCTCCACCTTTAAAAAAAAATAACATAAAGATAAAGCATACTGTACATATTTTGATTATGCCAAATTTTTAGATCCTTTTTAAGCTTAACTTGGATCAAGAATTAATGTTTTAAACTAGTCATTTGGTTGAAAGAAAATAGAAATGTGGACATGGTAGCTCATACCTGTAATCCCAGCACTTTGGGAGGCTGAGGCAGGGAGATTGCTTGAGGCTAGGAGTTTGAGACCAGCTTGGGCAATGTGGCTAGACCCCCATATCTATGAAAAATTAGCTGGGTATGGTGGTACGCACCTGAAATCCCAGCTAGTTTGGAGGTTGAGGCAAGGAGGATCTCTTGAGCCCAGGAGTTTGAGGTTGCAGTGAACTATGATTGCTCTACCGCACTCCAGCCTGGGTGACAGAGTGTGACCCTGTCTCTAAAAAAAAAACATGAAAGAAAGAAAGAAAATAGAAATGTATGTGTTTCTAAATGCCGCATTTGTAATCTCATGTACCAGTTCTCATGATACAATTGTTAAATAAAAACTATTCTGAAAAGGAGGTACCCAATAATGAATTCATTGCATGAGATTGAAATACTAGATTGAATAGTGCTTTCTTTTCTCATTTTTATTGAAATTGTGTTTATAATTTCCATAAGTATATATTTAAGAAAATTCCTAAATAAAATTTCTTTCCCTAGTACAGCATTTCAGTGGTTATGAACGTCAATACCGTGAGATGGTGTCCAGAGGCTGTGGCTCACACCTGTAATCCTAGCACTCTGGGAGGCCAAGGCAGGAGGATTGCTTGAGCTCAGGAGTTTGAGAGTAGCCTGAGCAAGAGTGAGACCCTGTCTCTACCAAAAAGAAAGAAAAGAAAAAAAAACCCAGCCAGGCATTGCAGTGGGTGCCTTACCTGGGAGGCTGAGGCAGAAGGATCACTTAGAGCCCAGGAGTTAGTTGGAGGTTGCAGTGAGCTACAATGACGCCACTGCACTCTACCTGGGATGGCAGAGTGAGACTCTGTCTCAAAAAAAGAAAAACAAAAAACCAGGAGATGGTAAGCAAAAAAGGACTCACAGCCCTAAAATTTTGAGAAACATTGTGACTATATTCCCCTCCTGGAGATACATATACACATTAAGATACTGAAAGTAGTAAGAAGTTGTATAGTAATGTTTCTCAGACTTACTTGATCACAACCATATTTTTCATGTATCATCTATCAATAGCATGCTTTGGGAAATGTTTATCGCATTCTTTATACTCGGGATATATACAAATAATTATTTCTATCTTAAAGCAGGACAGAAGGACCAAGCTGTGGAATGGTATAAGAAAGGTATTGAAGAACTAGAAAAAGGAATAGCAGTCATAGTTACAGGACAAGGTAAGGTTATAGTTATATTTGTTTATAGCCATTCCGAATTATATTCACGTGATTGTCCTGATTTCAGATCTATTTATCTTAGCAAAGATATTTAAACATTTTTAAATGTTATTGTTAACATTTATAGACTTATAGTTAATTCTTTATGATCTATTGTAAAAATGAAATTATAATCAGTTGTGCTAAAACTTCATTTACTTGTAGCAGTCCAGCAATGACTTCTGCATTACTTGTTTCCTCCTTTGTACCACTGTTGGTGATTGATCACATGTTTTAGCCCTATTTTTGAAAGCTAGTCCCTTCCTCATTGTTGAGGAGGGAAGGAATAGTTAAACCACAAACTGCTTTTGTACTTGTGGGTAATGCCTCTCAAGTGCATGTTAGCATATGAGCTACAAATATCTTACGTTAATTCACGCTTGGTTTTTTAAACCAAAGCAGTTATTTCTCTACTTTCTTATCACCTCAAATTAAAAATTAGTATCTAAGAGTATCTTTAAATATACAGCTAACACTTTTTTTTTATTTCTGCATATTATGGGGGTACAAATGTTTAGGTTATGTTGCCCTTGCTCCTTCCCCCCCTCATCAGAGCTTCAAGCGTGTCCATCCCCCAGATGGTGCGCATTGCACTCATTATGTATGTATATACCCATCCCCTCCTCCCCCCTCCCATCTATCCGACACCCGATAAATGTTATTCCTGTATGTGCACTTAGGTGTTGATCAGTGAAACCAATTTACTGGTGAGTACATGTGGTGCTTATTTTTCCATTCTTGGGATACTTCACTTAGTAGAATCAGTTCCAGCTCTATCCAGGAAAATACAAGAGGTGCTATGCTGTATCATCATTGTTTCTTATAGTACAGCTAACATTTATTGCACAATTACTACATATACCCAAGTATCATTGTAACTGCTTCATATGTAGTATTTCTTTTAATTTTCACCACCACCTCACACTCTGTAGCTGCTGCTATCTTTATTTTTTAGATGAATAACCTAAAGTACAGAGAAGTTAAGTAACTTACCTAAAATCTCAAGCTGCAAGTGAACTTAGTCTGACTTCAAATTCTTAAATACTATGCTATGAATATTGTGTAGTATGTGGGTACCAAAGTATTTTCGTTTATCGTAGCTAAAATAGATTCAGAATCAAAAATCATAGTATTTAGGCTAAGAATTAATCCATTCAGTAGATGTTTGTTGGCTGGCTAGATGACTCTATAACTTATATTAGCTAATTATAATGTGTCCAATATTTGCCCTGCTTTTTTCCTCTCCCTTCATATTTTAACTACATTTCTAGCTACTGGTCTCCTGGATAAAAGAAAGCAGAATAGAATAAGTAAACAGGCCGGGCACGGTGGCTCACACCTGTAATCCTAGCACCCTGGGAGGCCGAGGCGGGAGGATCGTTTGAGCTCAGGAGTTCAAGACCAGCCTGAGCAAGAAACGAGACCCTGTCTCTACTAAAAATAGAAAGAAATTACCTAGACAAGTAGAAATATATATAGAAAAAATTAGCCAGGCATGGTGGCGCATGCCTGTAGTCCCAGCTCCTCGGGAGGCTGAGGCAGAAGGATTGCTTGAACCCAGGAGGTTGAGGTTGCTGTGAGCTAGGCTGATGCCATGGCACTCTAGCTTGGGCAACAGAGTGAGACTCTGTCTCAAAAAAAAAACAAAAAACAAAAAAGAATAGAATAAGTAAACATGGGAGGTGGGCCTTTGAGACTTTGAGCGTCACCTTATGAATTATGTGCAAAATATTTGTTCTTTGTCAATTACGTACAGGAAAAGTTAGAAGAAGATACATTGGTTATAAGAAAAACACTTTTATTGAATCAAAAATGCCTTCAATGGTACTACTAAGAGAAAAAACTATGTCAGTTAAACTATGATACATGCTCTTCTTATTACTGAGAATTTGAATTTTAATCTTATTGCATAGGCTGTTTTAGCCTTATTTAGACATTGCTATAACAACGGTATTAATATCTATGACCAAATTTGTGGCTGCACAAGCAGTGAAAAACTGTGTTATCACTGCAGCCCGGCTGATGGCATTAGTATTAAATAAGTTGGCACTATTTTTAAATACATCCCAATTTCAAAGATTTTGAAATGTGGAGAAAAAATGTCTTAGGCTCCACAAAATATGCACAAATCCATAATATGCCATAATAAGTCTGAAACCATTATGAGAAACTGTAATTGATTTTTTAAATAGCTATTATTTCAAAATAATATTTTCTTAACTTCTTTATAAAGACTTTTATTCCCCATGAGAGTAGTTGGGGTGATAGTTTATTTTGAAACAATATTGGTAGGGAACTGTGGATATTTTAATTAATTCCTCTTTTCATTTTTTTCTTTCAGGTGAACAGTGTGAAAGAGCTAGACGCCTTCAAGCTAAAATGATGACTAATTTGGTTATGGCTAAGGACCGTTTACAGCTTCTAGGTATCACTTAATGTGTTATATAATTGAATATGAAATGTATTGGAAATATGTGTTCAATAAAACTTTAGTTGTAGATATATAGGGGGCCGAGTATGGTGGGTCACACCTGTAATCCCAGTACTTTGGGAGGCTGAGGCAGGAGGATTGCTTGAAGCCAGGAGTCTGAGACCAGCCCGAGCAACATAGCGAGACCAGCCGGGCGTGCTGGTACGCACATGTAGTCCCAGCTGCTCGGGAGGCTGAGGTGGGGGGAAGTTGAGGCAGGAGGATCGCTTGAGCCCCGAGTTTGAGGCTGCAGTGAGCTTTGATGGTGCCACTGTATTCTAGCCTTGGTGACATAGTGAGACCTTGTCGTTAAAACAAAATAATTATAGATAGAAATAGATCAATGATTAAAAATGTGGTCTAGGCTCTCTTTTTTAACTTACAGAAAACTAACATATAAAACAGACAGAAGAGTATAATAAACCTCCTAATTATTCTCATTCAGCTGTGATAATTATTAACTCATGGTCAAGTCTTGATTTATCTATACCAAGGACTGGCAAACTGCAGCCCATGGGCCAAACCAGCTCACTGCCTATTATTTAATATTATAAAGTTTTATTCACATACAGCTGCTCCCATTCCTTTGTGTATTGTCTATGGCTTTTGTGCTACAGTGGCAGAGTTGAATAGCTGATAAAGAGATCACACAACCCTCAAAACCTAGAATATTTACTATCTGGCCCTTTATAGAAAAAGTTTGCCAACCCCCCTTTTATCCCTCCTCACTCTCCCCTCCTTCATATTATTTTGAAACAAATTCATGATATCTTTTTATGAGTATTTCATATTGTATCTCTAAAGATAAGGATTCTAAAAATATTTAATAAAAATCACTGAAATACCGTTGTCACACCTAAAAAATAACCAATAATTTCTTTTAACATTAACAGAAAAAATGGTCAGTGTCCAAATTTCTTTTCTTTTTTAATTAAAGTTTTTTTTTTGTTTGTTTTTTGTTTTTTTTTGAGACAGGGTATCACTCTGTCACCTAGGCTAGAGTGCAGTGGCATCATGATAGCTCACTGCAACCTCCATCTCCTGGGCTCCAGCAATCTTTCTGCCTCAGCTTCCTGAGTAGCTGGGACTATAGGCCCAAGCCACCATGCCCAGCTAATTTTTCTACTTTTTTGTAATGAGGGGGTCATGCTCATGCTCAGGCTGGTCTCAAACTCCTGGCTTCAAGCAGTCCTCTCACCTCGGCTTCCCAAAGTGCTAGGATTATAGGCGTGAGCCACCACGCCCACAAATTTCTAATTTTGTCATAATTTAGTAACTTTTACTATTTTTTTAATAACTTAATTATTTGAACCAGGATCTCAGATCCATATATTATGTCTCTTTTAATGTACAGACCCATCTGTTTTTATTGCAGTTTATTTATTGATAAAACCAGCTCTTTGTCCCATAGTGTTTCCTACAGTGTGACTTTAGCTATGTGCATCTCTATGGTATCTTTAACATGTTCTTCTGTCCACCCTGTGAATTGATAGTTGGATATAAGGCTTGATCAGATTGAAAGTTGATTTTTATTTTTTCATGATAGGACTACATCATAGGTGGTTCTGTGTGTTCATTGGTTCTTCCAATCTTCTTGTGAGGTTGGCAGCAGTTACCTATGACTGATGCCTATAGTGAATTTTAATTCTGTTATTCTTTCAGCATTCATCAGCTGTAATAGAAAACTTTCATAATCTTCTATTTGATGGTATAGATTTTAAAAATATATCCTTCGGGTAAATATACCACTCAAACTGGAACAAAAACCCACCATATATGAGTGGTTCTACCATACCTTGGTGTGATGGTAATAGTAGATATTTGGCAAACAGGCAGACTTTATTTATTTGTAGCTCTGTGATTTGGGGTAAATTATTTTGCCATGTCTAAGCCTTTTTAACCTAATTTTTAATATGAGACTAATAGATAATATTATCTCATCTTTGTGACCATTGAATTATTGAAGGTAAGTACCTTCAATACTTAAACCACAGTACTTACCCACAGTAAATACTTTAAAAATGTTGGTTTTTATTCAACTCCTTACCTATCTGTAATCACCTTCCCTGCTTGTATAGAAAGATATAGTCATACGTACATACATAAACATTTTATTCATTCACTCATTCATTTGATGTTGCAGTCATTGTGTTTGTAGGGTTTTTTGCCCCGCATTGTTAAAAAAGCAACCCTTACTGCTTTCAGACGGCTGACAAGGTGGTGTTCTGGCTTCTGTGGCTGACAGGGTTTGCCTTCTTCCTTCCCAAGTGAAGGATATCAAATATAATTAAATATTGTATCAAAGGTTATTGCAGTAAAATAATTGTTCTAATTGGTACGTTCTTTGTGTTTTAGTTATAAAGCCATTCATTGTATGTATAAATTATCATATATGATGCAGAATACATTTGCTTATAGAATATTTTATAACATAATTTCAAATTGAATAATTAAAAGTTGGTTTTAATCTTTTACTTGAAGTTGTGATATGATAATACATTGGAAGTGTCTCGTCGATTATAGAATTGTCTTTGAATGTGACTTTGTAATTTCCTTTTTTTTTTTCTTTTTCTGAGACAGAGTCTCGCTCTGTTGCCCAAGCTACAGTGCCATGGCGTTAGCCTAGCTCACAGCAACCTCAAACTCCTGGGCTCAAGCAATCCTCCTGCCTCAGCCTCCCAAGTAGATGGGACTATAGACATGCACCACCATGCCTGGCTAATTTTTTCTATTTTTAGTAGAGAGAGGGTCTCTTGCTCAGGCTGTTCTCAAACTCCTGAGCTCAAGTGATCCTCCTGCCTCAGCCTCCGAGAGTGCTAGGATTACAGGTGTGAACCACCGTGCCTGGCCTGTTTTTTGTTTTTTGTTTTTTTTTTTTTTTGAGACAGAGTCTCACTCGGTCACCTGGGTAGAGTGCAATGGTGTCATCGTGGCTCACTGCAACCACAGACTCCTGGGCTCAAGCAATCCTCCTGCCTCAGCCTGTGCAGTAGGTGGAACTACAGGCATGTGCCACAACACCCAGTTATTTTTTCTATTTTTAGTAGAGATGGGATCTTGCTCTTGCTCAGGCTGGTCTCACACTCCTGAGCTCAAGTAATTCTCCCACCTTGGCCTCCTAGAGTGTTCGGATTACAGGCATGAGCCACCGTGTGTGGCCTTTGTAATTTCTTATTTGCATTATTAGAGGAGATGACAAAAAGAGCATATATAGTACAATATGAAACTAGGCATTAAAAGCATTATTATTTTGGATGTTTTGAAGTTGCTGTCTACTTTGTCCTTAAGAATGCTATGTGCCCGTTTATGAATATGTTACTTTAAAAGTGGGAAGAGGTGGATGGGAGAGGAGGTGTCAACATGTTCCTGTCTTCCAAGAACTCACAAGGTCTGGGAGTGGATGTGCTAAAGGCAGTAAAAAAGATCTGTGTACCAACGCGTAGTAAAACTCATTGTGTGTTATGTGTTGGTTAAAAATTGGAGCTTTTCAGAAGTATGGTGCCAGATGGGTGTCTAAGTAGGGACGAAGGATGGGGAGAATGATCCTGGAAGTTACTCCTACAGACTGATTTGAGAGGATGCAACCTCTCTGATAAAGATGGGAAAAGTTTATATGTATTATTTACCTTTGGTTTATTGATAACGAACCTTATAGCAAAGTTTAACTGTAAAACCTGCTGTAGATAAAAAGATAATTTTGATTTTAGCATCTTGGTATACCTGGCAGTTATACTTTTTATTAAACCTAGCTTCATTTACCATCCATTTATTTTTTTTATTCTTTTTTTTTTTTTAATTTTTTTATTTCAGAATATACAGGGGTACAAATGTTTAGGTTACATATATTGCCTTTGCCCCACCCAAGTCAGAGCTGCAAGTGTGTCCATCTCCTAGACAGTGCGTGCTGCACCCATTAGGTGTGAATATACCCATCCCCTCCCCCGCCAATATTCATTTATTAAGGCCCTGCTATATACCTGGTATAGTTAAGGGATATAAACTGAATTTATTTATTAACTCAGCAAATATTTATTTCATGACTACCATGTACTAGGCACTGTTGTTGGCACTTGGGATATAGACAAAGATTCCTCCTCCATAGAGTTTATATTCCAGCAGGGAGAAGGCAGATAGTAGATGATAAACTAAAAAATAAGTTATACAGTGTATTAGAAGGTGATAAATATATGAAAAAAAAAATAAAAAGTGAAATGCAGTAAGGGAGATTTGGAGTGGACAAGAGATAGTTTGGGTTTTTAATTTTAAACAGGATGGTCAGGGTATCTCTCTTTGAGAAGTTGGTACGAGTTAGCCATGAAGATACCTGGCAGAAGAATGATCCAGAGAGAAGAAGCCTTAAGAGAATATACCTGGTGTATTTGTGAAGCAGGAAAGAGGCCAGTTTACCCCAGAAAGGAGAGTATAGCAGAGGCGAGGTCAGAAAACTCACAGTGGGGTGGGGGAGGAGGTGTTGTCACAACACGTAGGGCTGTGTAAGCCACCATGAGGACTTGAGCTTTTACCACCTGTGAAATGGGGAGCAGTTGTAAGGATTCTTAGGAAAGGAATGAAATAATGTGACTTAAATTTTAGAAAGATGACTGGTTGCTATGTTGAATATAGACTCTACAGGCAGAACCAGGGAGAGCACTTAGGACACAGCTGCAGTAATCTAGGAGAAAAACGATGGAGGCTTGGACCAGGGTGGTATCAGGAGAAATGATAACAATTGGTTGGATTATGATTATATTTGAAGGTTCAACAAACGGATTTACTGATGGCCTGGACAAAATGTTCCTCTGTTTAAGGATCTCACAATATAGTAGGAGAAAAGACACATAAATAGATAATTATCACTACAGGACGGGGGTATACAAATATTTTGTAAGGATGGGAAAATAGATTTCTGAAAAAGCTTCCTTGAAGAAGTAAAACCTAAAGTGCAGGCTTAAAAAGATAAATAAAAGTTATTAAAGCATGCAAGAAAAGACATCTCAGGAAGAAGTAACAGCATGAACAAAGACTCAGGAGCAAGAAACAGCATGGTGAGTGGGGGAGAGTGCTCGTAGAGGCATGAAGTTGGGATTGCTCAGGCATAAGAGATGTAGGCAGAGCATAGATGGCCTGGTTTGTCATACAAAGAAGCGTGAGCTCTAGTCCACGGGCAATGGGAAGCCACTAACAGGTTTTAAGTAGAAGAGTTACAGGGTAAGATTTTCCTTTTCAGTAGATCACTCAGATGATTGTATGAGGGTTGGGTATGAGAGGTCAAGAAGCAAGGTTACTATTTTAATTTCAGTCATTGACGGATCTACTCAACCTTAGTCCTTCTAAAAGCATTAGTCTAAGTTTACTTTATTTAACAAAAATCAATGGGAGAAGGTTCACAGTAGCATTGTACTACTATAATGTATATGTATATGTTTCTACACATATAAATCTAAACTCTGTAAACCTAAAAAGTTCTATAGTTTTTTTATTCTTAGTTGTCAAAACAAAGGATTTAATTTCCATTTATTTTTATTATATAATGAATTTTTCTGTGAACTTTTTCTTACCTTTCATTGAAGAGAGTGTTAATTGATGAAGAATGCGTTTACAGATCCGTATGTTTTCTAATTTATGCTTTAACCAACACAAATGGTTTTTGTCTCAGTATGGTGATTTAAAGAGTATTATCATTGAGAAAAATCAGATGGCCTACCTGTTAGCAAACCAATTTATAAAAAAGCTCCAGGGTATATTGTATCAGCCAATTCTAGGATACAAAAGCTGTATAGTACTTTGTGTTTTGTGCAAAAGGGGTTGCTGCTATTTAACCTGTCCCAAAGGCATGTGTGGTCATGCCATAAACCAAGTATGGTGCCTGCTTGTCTGACCTTAGAAATGAAAGTCGAGAGTTAGTATATATATATTATATATATGTTGCGTTTTTATATGTGTTCACTTACTTGCTGGTATAGAAGAAAAGAATCAGTTGATGACTTGGGAGTATTTCAGTGAAAAAAAAAAAGTGTACTAAAATTGAGCCCCTATCTTGGATGAGACACAGAGTACATACATACCTCATATACATTATTTAATCCTGAGGCGAATGCAAGGTCATGTCACTAGAAAGTGGTGGAGCAGAGTGTACATCAACTAGCCATAGATTGACTCTTTGAATGGGGGAAGAGAGTACAGCAGTGGCATAGAGTGGCAAGGAAGGTCAAACTGCTACCTTCTTGGGCTTCAGATGTTAGACTTAGAGACCCAGATCTTGAGAAGGTTTTTTTGTTATTTGAAGTATGAAGTAGGCTTGAAATAATCCTTTTTAATATTTAACTGATTAATTTTAAAAGTAGGTGATACGGGCACATGCCACAAAATTTTAGAAGTTTAAGTATGAAAAGCATCCATCCCATTCTACATGTCAGCCACTCATTTCCCCTCCCCAGAGACAGCTGCTATTACCAGTCTCTCTGGGTCATTTTTAGAGGGAATCTTCATGTATTTAACTGTGCACGTGTGTTTGTTTAAACAAATGGTAGGGTACTGTACACATAGTTACTGCAGCATGCTTATTCTACTCTATTTTATTGCCTTTATTTTTTGGCTCACGTATGTAGTTAATGCAGTTTAGTTTCCTTCTCTACCTTTTTAAGTACTGTTCTCCTCTCCTGAAATGTCCTTTCTTTTTGTCTTTTCAAATCCTAGCCGGCTCATAATGTACTTCCTCTGTAACACCTTTTCAGTGGTCTTTCTTTTGTACTATGCAGTCTTTTTAAAAAATGTATTATAAGTTGCCAATTATATTTAACAAATATCTACGTAGTAGAAACCACATTCATTTTTTTTTCATCTCCATGGTATTCTCCCAACACAGTGATTTGAACATATTAAATATTTGGTAAATATTTCCTGGTGATAATAGTGATATGTAACTGCTTCTTCTTACCTAACCTAAATAAGGCATATTTTGAACGTAGCCATTCACTTGTTAATTTCTGTTGCGATTTTCATGTCTGAGTTTTTACTAATTATATTTTTAAAGACCTTTAAGTGCAAAAGCTTCATCTTGTAACAACCTTGTAACACCTTGAATAATTTTAATCTCACATGCACATTTTATTTGTTCATTATATTTCTTTTCTTTTTGTTTATTTTGTTCTTTTTTGTTTTAACCCCCTCTGTTGCATAGAGAAGCTGCAACCAGTTTTGCCATTTTCCAAGTCACAAACGGACGTCTATAATGACAGTACTAACTTGACATGCCGAAACGGACATCTCCCCCAGTCAGGTGGGTTTAGGTTAACTAACGTAAAATAAGAAAGCTTGCATGCAAAGTAGAGTCTTACTTAACTTGATAATGTTGATTTAACTTTATAATGGTAGGTTTAATTTTTTATATTTTCACAGGGCTATGTTGAAAATATACTATCCCTGTCATTCATAGTATATAAACATGCAACAAGTAAGGCATAGCCATTCAAATCATGCTTCATTTGCATAGTTTGCAACCTCCAGTTCTTGAGATTATAAAATATGAAGGTAAATTCTCTCTTTTTTTCAAATAGAGACAGGATCTTGCTCTGTTGCCTAGGCTGCAGTGCAGTTGTGTGATCATAGCTCACTGCAGCCTCTGAACCCCTGGGCTCAAGTTATCTTCCTGCCTCAACCTCCCAGGTAGCTGGGATTACAAGTGTGAGCCACTGTGCCTGGCTAATTTTTTTTTTCAATTTTTTTGTGGAGACAGGGTCTCGCTGTGTTGCCCAGGCTGGTTTCAAACTCCTGGCCTCAAGTGATCCTCCTGTCTCAGCCTCCCAAAATGCTGAGATTGTAAGGTGTGAGCCACCACATCCAGCCCCTACATTTTCTTAAATGATTAAAATATTCTTTTGCTTCTGTTGTATTTTAAGCTTTTGTGTTTTTTTATGGATAGCCACACCAATTTTTCCCAAGATAAAGTGTTTTTTAAGACAAATTTAAATTTTTTTATATGTTAGTTTTCATTACATATCAATTTTCATATATACTATACATGAATGTCTTATAGTACCTCTTAGAAAAAGTTCAAGGCTTCACAAAGTAAGGAGAAACATAAGAATATTGTTATTTACTATGGATTAAATCTATCTTCTAAAACTTTTGAGTATCAACTTCTACGAAGATTAAATGGGTTTTGTTTTGTTTAGGTGGGAGACTCTTCATTTCCTGGGTTCTCTGACATCTCAGCTAGCTTATTGGTGACTTTTTCAGCAACAGTTTCATCTTCAGGGTTAAAATTAAGTAAATTCTACTGTGTTCAAATTATAGCAGAAAAGCCTCAGATTAAGCTATAAGACAACTGCGTTTTTTATTCATGAATAGTACAGAACTTTTAAGGTTTTGATAGAGAACAGATAGAGTAAATGGATTTCTCTGGATAGAAGAAGCATCATCGACTCTTTCCCTTGTGGCTTTACCTCTCCCTTAAAGAGTTCTCACTTCGACTTGATCTTACAATACAGAGTCAGTGGCTGTAATCCTTTTCCCATTCCTTCCTATGTCTGATTTAAAGTGCTTTTTCAAGTATACATGTAAATATTTTGCCTGTTTGTCTTAGCATGGCTATGAAGGGCTGGCAGTTTCATAAGGAACATGCTGGAAACAAATATATGGATGCATCACAAATAGTTAAGTTTCTAAAATACATGTTTTAGATCCTAATAATCCTACCAAGATAAACAGTAAAAATTCTCTTGCCATGAAAAGCTGATGTCTTTCCCTTGTTATCTTGATTTTCTTCTACTTCATTACACATGCTAGATCCCATTGTATTTTTCTGCCACGCCAAAAAAAAAAAGCAACTTTATCTTCTTGGGACCCATTAAAAAAAATAAACTTGGTCTTATTTCAAATCCCTAGCAGAGATTGAATACCCCTGTTTCTAATCTGAAAGTTGAAATCTTGAAGTGTTTCAAAATCTGAAATTTTTTTAGCACTTACATGATGCTCAAAGGAAATGCTCTTTGGAGCATTTTAGATTTTGGATTTTTAGATTAAGGATGCTGAACCAATAAGTGTAATGTAAATATTAAAAAAAAAAAATCCAAAATCTGAAACACTTCTGGTCCCAAATATTTTGGAAAAGGGATACTCAGCCTGTATAGTCTGTCCTATTAATTCTGTTTTCCAGTTGGTAGGACATACTGACTTGACAGCTGATTTACACAGCATTGGTATTTGATACGCAGTGAGCCCTAGTGAATGAGCTCACTTGCTCAGGCTTAGTTTATTAGTGTCACTCATTTCTGGAACATTCTGGAATGTTTCACTTGGATGAGTTAGGAAATAATCATACCAAAGTCTGCTTATTGCTACAATGTGTTACCTATATTGTCTGATTTTCAACTCAAAATTACTAGACATACAAAGAAATAGGAAAGTATGACCCTTACTCAAGGAAAAAAGCAGTCAATAGAAACTCTGCATGGGGCCCAGATGTTGGATTTAACAAAGACTTCAAAGCAGCTACTGTAAATATGTTCAAAGAATTAAAAGAAAATATGGCATCAGTTAACAAACAGGAAATCTTAGCAGGTGATATAAACTGAACAATAAAAATAATAGATATTCTAAAGTTGATTAGTTACTGAAATTCAAAATTTACTAGATAGCCTCAGTAGCAGACCGTGGATGTCAAAAGAAAGAGTCAGTGACCTTGAACCTCTTTCAGTAGAAATTACTAAATCAGATGACTCTTACGGTGTCAGAAGACAGATTAATGGTTGCCTGGGACAAGGATAGGAGTGTAAATGGACATGAAGAAGCTTTGGGCTATGATGGAAACATTTTTGTGTCTTGATTTTTATGGCTGTTTTACAGTTATATACATTTTTACAAAGTCATCAAATTGTGTTCTTTAAATGGATGTGATTTATAATTTATGGATGATACCTCAATAAAGTTGATTTTAAAATACTGAAAGGCTTACAAAGAAAAATAATATTCCCCCTCTAACCCCTTTTCTCTCACTTCCCAACCTTCACAGCTCCTCATACAATGTTTAACTTGTTATTTTTTCCTCATACTTCCTATTATATTTTCAAGTGTTATGCTTATATTGCTATTTCTGGTTTATCAGTTTGTAATATTTATTGACTTCTTTATTAAGGTAGAAGAAAACATAATTCTCTTAGGCCACCATTACCCTTTATTTCCCAAAGTATATCTTGTTATTTTTAGTTATATCAAAAAATCGTAGTTAACATTATTATGACTTAGTAAAATGTTATCTACCTGAAGCCAAGTGTAGTGTTTACTGATGATATTTCCTTTTTTGAGTTTTTCTTCCCCACAGGTTTTCTGATTTTTTTTTTTTTGTTCTCTAACTTCATATATAGCTTTTTACTCATTTCTATGTTTTGTCTGAAAATACCCTCATTCTTATATGACAGGTCACTTTTTTCCCCCCTTAACATTTTGAACATACCTCATTGCCTACTGACATTTGTTGTTTCTGATTGAAAGTCTCCTGTCGTTCTCATAATTTTTCCTTTTGGAAATTTCTGTTTATAGTCTCAGGATTATGTGTTTTCTCTCTGTAGAAATTCTTCTTTATTCTCCTTTTTTTCCTCTGAAATGAATGGTATTTAGCATTACCCAAGATGGATTTTGCTTTTTCTTCACCTTTCCTTATGTCATTCCCTGTTCTGGAATGCTTTCCTGCTTCTTCCCTGACAGTATCCATTGTTCCTTGAGGATATGATTCAGAGCTTTACATTTATGTACTGGAAAAACCTCTTAATCAACCTTACTCTATTCTGAAGTTCCCATAATTTAAGTTGTCTTATCATTTGGATATATGTTCACTAATTATTATAAATTGTGTTCACTCTCTATTGACTTCTGTAGATTGATTCTGTTTTCGAAGATAGGCACCATATTTCCATTTTTTGTTTTTATTTTTTCTATACTTAGTACATTGGGCATAGTGGCCATTTGCTATATTTGTTAGTTCAATTAAATGAATCTGCAATTGCAAGACCTTTGGGGAGGAGAGATAGTTTCAGCCTCTATTGTGACTAAAACAATTCTAGAAGTCCTAATCATTTGTGTCCTAGAAGAACAATCCAAGATAGTCTGGAGTGTGTCTGTAATAATCTTCCTGATAGTCATAAATTTGATTAACATACTATAATGACTCAAAGTTGGCTTCTTGTTGAGTATTTGGGTACATGGTCAAAATTGCCTCCTTCTTGATGCTGTGTATTCTTCTACTTGTAGAGATCCTGATTTTGGTCCCACTGTGACAATTAAAAATTTAGTCTCTGTGTGAGAACCTCATTTTAGGGTATCCTGAATGTGGAGGTTTTTTTGAACTTGAACTTTATTTACTCTTTCTGATTTTATAACAGTTTACCTAAGATAAACTGGTTCTCTAAATTACTGATTCCCTATACCAGTTTAGAGTCTTTAGTTTCCTTAAATCATATTAAGGGATTTGATGACAAAAGCAAAACTGAGGCTTTTGTCTTTTGGCCACTCTGATTTGCTGACTGATTTGACATTTGTCTTCACGGTAGACATTGTTATTAATAAATACTGATGTTTGTTATGTAGTATATAAAAATGTTATTTAGAAGCAATGAGATTTAAACATTTAAAAGATTACAATTTATTTGGAAGAGCATCACAGGACAAATAATCTTTTTGACTTAATCAGAGGTGTTCTATAAATATTTATTTACATATACACAGCATATAAAATGCTTGACATATTAAAAAGTACATCTTTGTACTCTTTCCATTAAAATTGACTAATTTTAAAAATTCTTTTGGTGGGGATAGGCTGTGGCCTTTCATAGTATTTTTAGTCACGAAAGTTTGGAACTAAAGAAGTAGAGTGCTTTTTTTTCTTTCCCTCTGTACAGCCTATTCCTAATACCTATACTATGTTTTGTTTCTTAGGCATTTGGAAACTTTATTTGCTATTATAGATAACTTTTTTGTATCCCCCTTGTCCCCAAAATGAAGTTGTTTCTTCTTTTTACAAATGTTTTTCTTTATGAGAAAATTAGAATTATACATCAGGAAAAGGAAAAGCCTAATAACCTTAATCCTGCCCACCCTGACAATCCCTGTGAATACTCTGCTATAAATTCTCATTGAAATCTTATTTTAAACTATTTCTGAATTTAAAAACATATTGTTACCTTGGTTTTGCAAATTTATATTTATATTATTATTTTTTATAATGTCTGGTCACAATTTTCTAATTACTATGGTTTTACTTTTTTCTTGTTAGAAAGTGGAGCTGTTCCAAAAAGAAAAGATCCCTTAACACACACTAGTAATTCACTGCCTCGTTCAAAAACAGTTATGAAAACTGGATCCACAGGTCTTTCAAGCCACCACAGGGCACCTAGCTGCAGTGGTTTATCCATGGTTTCTGGCGTAAGACAGGGACCTGGTCCTGCAGCTGCCACTCATAAGGTATTCTGGGATAGTAACTTTAATTACGATGCTTTTGCAGGTAGAAAATTTTGAACATGTTATGCTTGTTTAAGTTTCTTACAAGTACTTTGCAATACTTTTTAGAGAATGGGTAAGTTTTGACAAAGTTAAATATCTTTTTTTTTTTAAATCCACAAGGGCACATAGTTTTTTGGCCCAAATTAGGCATTTTATATTAAGTTTGCTTACCCAGCCTGTTTTATGTAATGCTGTATATTTCTTAAATTATTTCAGTCTACATAAATGTTTTATAACATCAGCATACCTAGAATTTTGTCATAGTTCTAAAAAGAATCAAAATTATATGACACTGTTATCATAAGGCCTTTTTCTTTTATAAAAACTAAGTCTCTGGATAAAATCCTCTATAACCCATTTCATGCCAAATGTAGTTCTGTAGTGAATAGAGTTTTGCCTTGGGATACATACACAATTTTTGTATTTTTATGTCCTTTTTCCTATTTTTAAAGCTTGAATTCTATGAACTTTAAAATTTATTAACTTGTGAAAAGTATAAATGTGAGGTTGTATTTTTACATTAAAATTTTGTATCCTTTAAGGGTACTCCTAAAACAAGTAGAACAAATAAACCTTCTACCCCTACAACTGCTCCTCGAAAGAAGAAAGACTTGAAGAATTTTAGGAATGTGGACAGCAACCTTGCTAACCTTATAATGAACGAAATTGTGGACAAGTAAGTTTTGCCATTTAAAGTGTTTTATAATTTTTATTTTTGAATTTCACTTTTAAAATGTATCAATGAAATAGATAATAAATGCTTTGATTTACATACTTAATTTTTATGATAGTTTTCAATCATAAATGCAGAAAATCATTGCTTTATTGATTTTACTATAGTTTCACAGTTAGCATAAAAATGGCTACACTTTGTAGAACCTAAACTTCATATTGTAACAACTGAACCATATTTCTAATAGGAAACTAACTGAGGTTTTGTTCCTTAGTGGAACAGCTGTTAAATTTGATGATATAGCTGGTCAAGAGTTGGCAAAACAAGCATTACAAGAAATTGTTATTCTTCCTTCTCTGAGACCTGAGGTAAGGACTTTGTATTATCATTTTCCTATAACATCATCCATTACTGAATCCATAGTAATCGTAAAAAAATGCTTGGACTGTGCTAGAATGATTAATTCACATAAGGTAACAAACAAAACATTAGCAATTGATGTTGACAAATTAGTATAGGAGAGGAGAATGAATATAGGAGTTCCTAATTCCCAATCCATTTTTAAAATTTTTAGGAAAAGTGGGTAGTAGAGCATAATTTTGATATCAAGGTGAGAGAGATTTAAAATACAAGACACAAATCATATTGGAGAAAAGAGAAATTAAGATAAAAATAATTCTTTCTTTACTTTCTTTTTTCTTTCTTTCTTTCTTTTCTTTCTTTCTTTCTTTTTTGGGGGGGGGTAGGGATGAGGTCTCGCTATTTTGACCAGGGTGGTCGTGAACTCCTGGCCTCAAGCGATCCTCCCACCTCAGTCTTCCAAAATGGTGGGATTACAGGCATGAGCCACCACACCTGGCCTGAAAATAATTCTTTAAGTATTAAAGTTTGAAGAACAATTTTTAGAAGAATTATTCTTAAGGATATTAATACATCAAAGCAGAGAGCCAATGAATGGTGGGTAGGGACCTAACCTTCCATCCCATATGTTACGTATCATTAAGGAAGATAAGTAATCTTATAGTTGATAATAAATATGTGGTTTTCCATACTAACCACTGTTTTGGATTTTTGCAATTCACAGATTGCATGTTTAGTGCTGTTTCAATAATATTGCAAAAATAAATCTGAGGACCCACTTCTAGGTCACAGTTATTTCTCCTTGAACATTCAAATTTTATGGACTCACCTAGAACATCTAGTGGAAATACAGTTGTGTGGCACATTGTGATAGATGCACTATTAAATGAATATGCTGAGATTACGTGGCTCTATTTTTCCGTAGTCTCAGTCATTCTCCTACTACCTTTATGGTGTTTTATCACTTGTGAGTACCAACTGTACTAGAATTTATGGAATATTTTTCAAGTCTACTTTCTTTATTTTACTTATTACTCATTCTAAATACATTAAATCACTGGTTTGATATGCTATTTAAAGTTTTGCTAATACCCAATAAAATAATTAGAGAATTATTAAAATCGAAAGCATTCGTCCTTATGTGAACCAAATTTATGTCATGTACTGCCTAAGGCCACACTTAGGGAAACATTGTAGCTTGTATATCGAGCTAAGTTTTTACTGGAGTTATGTAAGAGTCGTAAATGCAGCAGACTGAATATTGACAAGATGCTTGTTGAAAGAAGATGCGTATAATTGTAGACCTGAAAAGGATCTCAATAGTTAATCTAGTCCATTTGTTAATAAGGAAACTGGTCCTAAGAGCTATACTTACTTGCTCAACATTCTAGCTAAGTGGTAGGCCTAGGAAATGAAATAAGATTTCTAAGATTAGAACTGCCTCTATCTTCAAAACAGTGTTACCTGAAAAATAAAGAAAAGGAAGGAAAGAAAAACTACCTCTTCAGTGCTGTAGCTGCCACCTAACCTAATTCTTAAGTGTAGGTTTTAGTATTTATTAAGAGCCATGCTTTTTTTTTTTTTCCTCCTCTTTATTTTTTTTTCTTTGTTTTATTTTGGTTACAGCACTGATCTGCAAAGAGCCATGCTTTTTAGGGTAGAAAAATATATCTAAAATTGTGAACGTAATACGAAGGAAATATTGGGGCTATGCTAAGAAAGTCATTCAACTTTTGCTTTATCCAGGCCTTTAGAGAACACATCTAAAATAGAAAATAAGGTTAAACAACATTAATTTGCATTTAGGCATGTTTCCATGGTAGTGACATAATGTGCAATTAAAAAGCTAGAATAATTTAAAAATGCCAGTTGCAAGTTACTTCAGATAAGGTTGAATAACCTGGCCTCAGGAGGGACAGAAACCTTAGTTAATTGAAACCTAAGGAAGAGCAGGATCTGTCGAAGAGCTAGGCCTTAGGGTTTGCATTCTGGTACACACTTATCTTTATATTGCCACACCTGCCAAATGAAACATTTTATTCTTCTACTTCAGATTCCCAACAAAGGGAATATTATTTTCCTAGCTCAGCTTTTCACAATAGACCCACAAAATAGATCCTGGTAAGCCTGTGAATGGGTAAGACTTATCCCATAAAGTACCCTGATTCTGCACAAAATTAGCTTTATTCCTAATTCCGCATAGTAGGAACCTTGCATGGACTGCAATAGGGACATTGTTAGGTTGGACAGGAAGTTGGGTATGGCAGGCATTCTTCAGTATTCTGGAATTTTTATTTCACTGTAGAAACATGGAATTATTATTAAGTCATCTAACACTGAAACTGGTTTTAAGGAGATAAATAATACTAAAGATAAATTGTTCTCAGAATTACTTAAAGTAAGTGCTTTCATTCTTGCTCTTTCATGAAGTCATAGATCTGGAAGGAATATTGAAAAAACTCTCCTCCATCTCTTTACTATCGTATAGAACCATGGGGTTTTTTTTGTTTTTTTGTTTTTTTGTTTTGTTTTTTTTTTGAGAAAAGGTCTTGCTCTGTTGCCCAGGCTAGAATGCAGTGGTGTCATCATAGCTCACTGCAGCCTCAAACTCCTGGGCTCAAGTGATCCTCCTGCCTCAGCTTCCCAGTAGCTGGGACTACAGGCACACACCACCACACCTGGCTAATTTTTTCTATTTTTAGTACAGATGGGGTCTTGCTCTTCTTCAGGCTGTTCTTGAATTCCTGAGCTCAAGCAATCCTCCTGCCTTGGCCTTCCAGAGTGCTAGGATTATAGGCGTGAGCCACCATGCCCGGCCTAAAACCATTAGTGCTCTCTATCACTATTTCAAAGCAGTTCGTCTATAATCTCTCTCCACTACTATCATGAGAATTCCCTTCGCCTTCCTTCTATGTTGGATCTCCTTTCTTTTGAATTCCATATTTT
>RJWJ010012578.1:0-19926 GCA_004363605.1 Indri indri | reverse complement strand
TAATTTTTTCTATATATTTTTAGTTGTCCAGTTAATTTCTTTCTATTTTTAGTAGAGATGGGGTCTCGCTCTTGCTCAGGCTGGTTTCGAACTCCTGAGCTCAAACAATCCGCCCACCTCGGCCTTCCAGAGAGCTAGGATTACAGGCGTGAGCCACCGCGCCCGGCCCATTGTTTCTCATTTTGATGGAATACATCCTCCAGTAACTTCCTGAGGAAGAGTTTGTGTGAGGGAATTTTTTACGATTTTGTATATTTGAAAATATCTGTATTCTTCTGTCTTCCCATATAGATAATTTGATTGGATGTCAAGGTTTAGGTTGGAAATTATTTTCCCTTAGTATTTTGAAGGTATTGACCTTGTCTTCTAGCTTCTAGTGTTGCTTTGTGTTAGATACAAAAGATCAGGAATCAGAATCTAACATTGGACTTCTTATTTTTACTTCTGAAAACTTTGTGGATCTTCTCTTCATGCTGCTCTTCTGATATCTTACAATGATTTGCTTGACTCATTTTCTTTTTCTTTTTTTTCCCTCACTGTGCAGTTTTCTGGATACTCATCCTTCAATTCTGAAGAAAGTTCTAGGGGTCTAATTCTTTTTCCTTTTATTTTGATTGATCCATCTTTCTCTCTCTTTTTTTTTTTTTTCCTGAGACAGATTCTCGCTTTTGTTGCCCAGGCTAGAGTGAGTGCCGTGGTGTCAGCCTAGCTCACAGCAACCTCAAACTCCTGGGCTCAAGCAATCCTTCTGCCTCAGCCTCCCAAGTAGCTGGGACTACAGGCATGTGCCACCATGCCTGGCTAATTTTTTCTATATATTTTTAGTTGTCTGATCAATTTCTTTCTATTTTTTAGTAGAGATGGGGTCTTGCTCTTGCTCAGGCTGGTTTCGAACTCCTGAGCTCAAACAATCCGCCCGCCTCGGCCTCCCAGAGTGCTAGGATTACAGGTGTGAGCCACCGCCACGGCCAGATCCATCTCTCTCAAACCTTTTTGTGGATGGTTCTTGAACCCTTGAACCCTCTTGAATTGATCTTCTGGTTTTCCTGTCTCTCCTCTTAAGTCTTTGTCCTTTATTGTACTTGCTGGGAGATTTCATCCAATTTATTTTCTTTTTTTAAATTATTTTTTCCTAGTCAAGTGAAGCACAAATTTATTTTCTGTTTCCCTGAAATTTCAGATATCATTAATTTAGCTTCAAGAGCTATTTCTTTCTTTCTTTCTTTCTTTTTTGAGACAGAGTCTCACTCTGTTGCCCAGGCTAGAGTGCTATGGCATCAGCCTACATCACAGCAACCTCAAACTCCTGGGCTCCAGTGATCCTCTTGCCTCAGCCTCCCAAGTATCTGGGACTACAGGCATGTGCCACCACACCTAGCTAATTTTTCTATTTTTAGGAGAGTCAGTGTCTTGCTCTTGCTCAGGCTGGTCTCGAACTCCTGACCTCAAGCGATCCTCCTGCTTCAGCCTCCCAGAGCGCTAGGATTACAGGCATGAGCCACTGCTCCCGGCCCCAGGAGTTCTTGTCTTCTGATTGATCCTTTTTTATAGCTCCCTATTCTTGTTTCATAGATGCAGGTTCTTCTTTGTCTCTAAGAATATTAGAGTTTTTATGAAGTTTTGTTTCGTCTACTCTATTGTCTCTCTTTCATCTAGATTCCTCTTTATTCTTTTTCCTTTAAACTCTTTTTCATGTTGGAAGCCTCTCTTGTTGTCCTGGTTGTCCATTCATGCTATAGTGGAAGAATAAAAAAGTTGATTAGCAACTCTATACTGCAGGTAAGTAGGGCTTGGTGATAGTGGGATCATCACAAGATGATTAAGCAACAAGCATGCTATTTATTTGGTTTCTCCAAATGACCGTAATTGTTAACTGTTTTTTTCTGGGATTATTCAGATTCTTTAAAATGCAACCCAAAAGGTCGGGCGCGGTGGCTCACGCCTGTAATCCTAACACTCTGGGAGGCCAAGGTGGGTGGATCGCTCAAGGTCAGGAGTTCGAGACCAGCCTGAGCAAGAGCAAGACCCCGTCTCTACTAAAAAAAATAGAAAGAAATGATCTGGACAACTAAAAATATATGGAAAAAATTAGCCGGGCATGGTGGCACATGCCTCTAGTCCTAGCTACTTGGGAGGCTGAGGCAGAAGGATCGCTTGAGCCAGGAGTTTGAGGTTGCTGTGAGCTAGGCTGACACCACGGCACTCTAGCCCGGGCAACAGAGCAAGACTCTGTCTCAAAAAAAAAGAAAAATGCAACCCAAAATTTCTAGAAAGTAACATAGGGAAGATCTAGGTGACCTTTGGTTCAGCAGTGACTTCTTAGCCACTTTCTTTCCTTGAAAGAAAACACTGGTAAGTTGAACCTTGTCAAAATTAAAAACTTCTGCTCCATGAAAGACATTGTTAAAAGAATGAAAAGACAAACCACAGTCTGGGAGAAAATCTTTGCAAAACACATTATCTGATGAAGAACTGGTATCCAGAATATACAAAGAACATTTAGAACTCAACAACAAGAAAATAAACAACCCAATTAATAAATGAGCAAAATATCTGAGCAGAGACTTCACCAAAGATGATATACACATGGCAAACAAGCATAGGAAAATATGCTCGACATCATGTGTCTTTAGATAAATTGCTCATTAAAACAACAAGAAGGCCAGGTATGGTACCTGTAATCCTAGCCTTTGGGAGGCTGGGGCAGAAGGATTGCTTCAGGCCAGGAGTTAAAGATCAGCCTGAGTGAGAGTGAGACTCTGTCTCTACCAAAAAAGAGAAAAATTAGCTGGGCATCATGGTACTCGCCTGTAGTCCCAGCTACTTGGGAGGCTGAGGCAGGAGGATCACTTGAGCCCAGGCGTTTGCAGTTGCAGTGAGCTGTGATAACACCACTGCACTCTAGTTTGGGCAGCAGAGCAAGATCCTGTCTTAAAAAACAAAAATAAAAAATATGGCCGGGCACAGTGGCTCACTCCTGTAATCGTAGCACTCCGGGAGGCTGAGGTGGAAGGATTGCTTAAGGCTAGGAGTTCAAGACCAGTCAAGTAACACAATGAGAACCTGTCTCTACAAAATATTTTAAAAATTAGCAGGATGTGGTAATGTGCACCTGTAGTCCCAGCTACTTGGGAGGCTCAGATGGGAGGATTGCTCGAGCCCAGGAGTTTGAGGTTGCAGTGAGCTATAAAGATGCCACTGTACTCTAGCCTCAGCAACAGAGTGAGACCCTGTCTCTAATAAATAAATAAAACAAAAAACCCATAAGATACCATTGCACGCTATTAGAATGCTAAAATCCAAAACATTGATAGCACTACATTTTGGCAAGGATGTGGAGCAACGGGAACTTTCATTTATTGCTGATGGGAATGCAAAATGGTAGAAACCACTCTGGAAGACAGTTTGATGGTTTCTTACAAAACTAAAGGTACTCTTCCCATGTGATCCAACAATCCTACTCTTTGGTATTTACCCAGAGAAGTTGAAACAGTATGTCCACACAAAACCAGCACATGAATGTTTCTAGCAGTTTTATTCCTAGTTGCCAAAACTTGGAAGCAACCAAGATGTCCATCAGTAAGTTAATGGATAAACAGAGTGTGGTACATCCACACAATGGGGTATTATTCAGGAATAAAAAGAAATGAGCTATTAAGCCACAAAAGGATATGGAGGAATCTTAATGCATATTGGTAAATGAAAGAAGCCAACCTGAAAAGGCTACATACCATGTGATTTCAACTATATGACATTCTGGAAAAGGCAAGACTATGGAGACAGTGAAAGATCAGTGGTTGCCAGGGGTGTGTTGGGAAGTAGGAAAGGATGAATAGATGGACCACAGGGTAGTTTTAGGGCAGTGAAACTATTCTATGGTACTAATGGTGGGTACGTGTCATTACGCATATATCGAAATCCATAGAATAGAAAACATAAAGAATGAACCCTAATGTAAGCTTTCAACTTTAGGTAATAATAACATATCAGTATTTGTATAATTGTATGACACCAATATAAGATGTTAATAATAGGGAAAGTTGGGGAGGAATGAAGGGTTATATGGGAACTCTCAGTACTTTCTGCTCAATTTTCTATAAACCTAAAACTGCTCAAAAAATATTTTTAAAAAAGTTGAATATTGGCCATTACATATGGTTCAAGTTAGAAGTACATACACTTTGCTATTAAGTGAAGTATATTCAGTCTGGTGCTTTATCCTTGACTCTTGCCATACCTAGTGTCCCTGAGTCTGGAGAATCTGATTTAATTTCTCTAGAGAAGGAAACTCCAGCCTCCTGTGGTTGTGGTTGGCACTTTCCTGTCCATTCCTTGTTGGGAGCAGGAACATGGGTTCAGTTGTTCCTCATACCAACTTGCAATCAATTCCTCTGTTTTTGTCTATCTTTCTATTGCTTTCTTTTTTTAATTTTATTTAAACTTTTTTTTTTTTTTTTTTTTTAGAGACAGGGTCCCACTCTGTTGGTGCTCAGGTAGGAGTACAGTGGCATGATCACAGCTCACTGCAACCTCGAACTCCTGGATTCAAGCAATCCTCCTGCCTCAGCCTTCTCAGTGGCTGTGACTTTAGGCACACTACCACACCTGGCTAATTTTTAAAACTTTCTGTAAAGATGGGATCTTGCTATGTTGCCCAGGCTTGTCTCAAACTCCTGGCCTCAAATGATCCTCCTGCCTCAGCCTCCCAAAGTGGTTGGATTACAGTTGTGAGCCTCCACACCCAGCCTCTACTGCTTTCTGTGTTACCTCATGCCTCTAATTCTTGAGCTTTCTTGGGATTTTTTGTTCAAATCAGCTTGCTTCTTGTATCTAGATATCCCCTTCATAAACAGGCACATAGATTTTTAGCTCATTAAGCTCTGCTGAATAATTTACCATATTTTATCAATTCTCCATCTTACAGAACTTTATTGTGTCCTCTGTTATCTCCTTTCCTATTTTTGTTTGTAAGATTTATTTTATTCATTTAGTATAATTTTGGTGGGATTTCTAAGCAGAGAAACATGCCTATGTTCAGTTTGTCTTGTTTAACCAGTCTGTTTTCATTTTATCACTGAGGAGTTGGTTTTATTTCATTTTGTTTTCTTATGTTTTTAATTATTATACTAAATTACTGATTATGTGTTCCCTTTAAAACCTTGAGCAGCTCTCTTTGGAAGGATGCTACTGAAAAAGGATGTTTTTAGATGACAAATAATACTTTAAATGTCTGGAAAAAATTATCTCCAGAATCATAGTTGTGATCTAAAGTATATGTTTTTAAGTTGTTCACAGGGCTTAGAGCTCCTGCAAGAGGATTGTTACTCTTTGGTCCACCTGGAAATGGGAAGACAATGCTGGTAAGAATTCTTTCAAATTTGAGCATTCTATTGAGGTATTAGGAATAATAGGGAAAAAGGAAACTTTGTATTGTCCCTAAGTCTATTTTTGCTTTTTGCTATGATATACTTCTCTTAAGTTTTTAAACTAGTTCTCAGAGCAGAAATAGATGAAAAACCAGATATGTCACCCTTAGTAGTGTGTTCTTGGTTCGTTAAATTTAACAGTGTAGTTGTCAGTAATCAGTTATTTTTCTAAATTAAATAATAAAATTTTTACCATAGAAGAGCTTACCTTACTATATTGAGTATCTTTCTAACCCTTAATTTTTTTTACTATCTTAATGGCTTTATTTTAAATAATCAGTGTGTTACAGATTTTTTTTAGTATACTTTTGCCAAAAGATTTTACCAGTATCTGGAAACCTCTCTCCTCTGCATAGCTCTTTTTTTTTTTTTTTTTAATAAATGGATATGACAAGTATTTATTATGTCTCAGCCTATTTGTACAATACAGTTTGCCTTTTGATTAGACAATATTAATTAGTTTTGATTTGAAATGCATACTATTGGTTACAATAAAATAAATGATTTCTGTATGAGAGTACAGTAAAAATAATAGTAAAATAGTGGCAAAAATTAATTATACTTTTGGAATATCACTGGAGAGTCTCACATTTTCTGTTAAGTTATTCTTACACATCGATGCATCATGTATTCCAAATACACTGTTCAGCTGTATAGGTCTTTTCAGTTTAGGACATTAAAGTACACTTTTAAAGCCTATATGCTTCTTAAATAGTGTCATCGAACAAATATTTTTAAAATTCTGAAGTTTTTCCTTCTTAGAAAAGGAAGGTGTAATGGATTATCATAATGAGTCAATCTGGAAAAATATGTTTCAGAATATGGAATGAAATTCTAAATGTAGTGATTTGCAGAACAGTTCTAGTAGCATTGCATAGCTCTTCTACAGGGAAAAAAATGACAAGGAAGGAGCAACTTTTTCCTTAGCTATTTATCATTCTCTAAGCAGTTACCTCTCTGTATACCTACAGAGAGAAGAGAATAGCACTTTTTTTCTTAACCTCTCTCTATTCATTCTCTCTCAGAAAGGAAAAGAGTAGAGAGAAGCACAGCTCTTCCTAGAACCTTTCCTCATTGCTGAAAAGGAAACACATTCATGCCGTATATTGGGAATTGTGTTATACCTTGTATTTTAAGATAATCTTTTCTTGTACTTAAATCAATCAAATGTGGTTATTATCTTAAAGATACTGAACTAATTTAATATTTGCTCTTGTGATTTTTAAAGGCTAAAGCAGTAGCTGCAGAATCTAATGCAACCTTCTTTAATATAAGTGCTGCAAGCTTAACTTCAAAATATGTGAGTGCTCTTTTTTTTTCCCATATTGTCATGTTTTAAGTTATTGTCTAAATGTTACCATGTTAAGTATAAATGGTGATATTTCACAAAAATACTTTTCTGTGAGTTTTGTATCTATTATTTGCGTGTGATTGATATCAGTTTTCAAAGTAGAAAATTATGTGCATTCATTAGACTCTTTTAAAATTAGAATTGTATTTTCAAATGCTGTATTGGTTTAATAGCACTGTGTAACAAAATACCATAAACTAGCTGGCTTAAACATTAGAAATTTATTGTCTCCCCGTTTCAGAGGCTAGATTTCTAAGATCAAACTGTTGTCAGGGTCATTTGCTAGCAATCTTTGGCATTCCTTGGCTTGTAAATGAACTAAAATATGACAGAAGATTTTCTTCATGCTATTGGTTATTCTATACTACAATTTAGTTTTGTTTTTTCCATTCACTTTCCAGTGACTCTATAGTGGTATTCAAAGAAGTGCTCAGTTTAGTTTTGGGGTAGGGAAAGCATGACTACAGAGCTGAAAGAGAGTCATTTGTCTGGTGTGTGGAACCAGTGTGTGAATATAACTGAATTGCAAAACTGTGAAGTAGTTTCTGTCAAACCTTATTCTGCTTTGTCTTTCTCTCCCTGTCTCTCCCTTTCACTTGGTTGCCCAGTGATGTCCTGTTCTGTTTACCCCTTATAAAACTGTTACGGTTGAAAGTGTTTTGCCAAACATATTTAAACTGAAATGTGAATCTCCGATGAAAGAATATATTACTGGTAAAAGTTTGAAGTTTTGGCATTCTGTGCACTGAAATCCAGAAGTGGTTACCACATGTTATCTGGGCAGTCTCTTTCCATGAGTGGCTCAGAGGGTAACTTTACTGTCCTCAATCTATCACAGCCTTCAGATTTGCAGAGAAAGAAACTTGGTTTTATTAGCACACCAAGAGCAGATCTATGTCTTAGGAACAGACGTGATATCAGAATGGTCTAGCTGGCATGAAAGCATATTCTTTCACTATAATTAGATGTGTTTGAGAAGATTGTCTGTAAGGTTGTATAATGATCAGTGAATTAAAGAATGGCAAATTTGACATATTGACCAGAGTTTGAGTATTTTTTGGCATTAGGCTAAAATGGCCTCCACCCCTATGAGAAATAGCTTCGCCATTGGATCCATAGTTTTCGAAGTCCATTTGTTAAGACTCCCTCTCCCCTGGACAATTCTTCAACTATTACTATGCTTTTTCTTACCACAGGACTTTTCTTCGTGGAGTTTCTTTTATCATGACCACCGTCTTTCTGGTTAACTTGGACTCATTCTTCACATATCAGTTGAAATGTTATAATCTTCCCTGTCCCTTCAGACGAATCCCCCTTATTATCTTCATGCACTATTTACCTCTCATGTCATACTCACTGAAATTATAATTCCTATTCATTGATGTGATCATTTCTGTTGTATCTGGTATCACTATCATCTCCACTAGAAGACAGTCTCCATGAGGGCAGAGACTGTTGCTGTGTGTTCTTATTCCACAGTGCCTTGAACAGTATCTCGTAACAAGTAGGTATTGAATAAGTATTTGTGGAATAAATAATTGTTTTAGGTGGAGATACTGTTCCTTTACCTCTATCTTATTGATTAGGAAACTGCAGAGAAGTTCAGTGATACGCTCAAGAACTCATAACCAGGAAGGAAATCGGAATTTGCGTTCCAATGAATGTGACTTGACAGCCTGAGTCCTTTCATTTAAAAATTTACAGCAGCTATTCTCTTTTATCCATACCTGTTTCAAGACTATTGCCTTTCATCTTCATGATTCCTTAAACAATGCAAAGTCTGTGATCTTAACCCCATATCTCATACTGCCTCTTGAAATTTTTTTTTTTTTTTTTTTTGAGACAGAGTCTCATTCTGTTGTCCAGGCTAGAGTGCAGTGGCATCATCATAGCTCACTGCAACGTCAAACTCCTAGGCTCAAGTGATCCTCCTGCCTCAGCCTCCTGAGTAGCTGGGACTACAGGCACGTGCCACTATGCTCACCTAATTTTTCTATATTTGGTAGAGACAGGGTCTTGCTCTTGCTCAGGCTAGTCTCAGACTCATGGTCTCAAGCAATCCTACTGCCTCAGCCTCCCACAGTGCCAAGGTTACAGGCATGAGCCACCATGCCCAGCCATATATATTGAAGCAAGTTTACTTTAAAGAAAGTTGGAGTATGTAGTTCATCATTTGGATAGCTCTAGTTAATAAAACTTTTTTTTATGTCCAGCTGAAATCTTCTTCTTCTAATTTTTATACACTTTTCTTAAGTATTATGTATATAATAAAACTCCAGTTTGCTTTTATGACACGGCCTTTCAAATATGTAGGAACTTAATGTTATATCTGCCTTTTTGCCGCTTCTGGCTTAGTTATCTTCCTGTGATCTCATGCCAGTTTTTTAGTATGCATATATTATGCTAAGAACTGATTATTTTACTTTAGATGTGATCTTGCTTTTGAAGATTTATAAAGAAAATATTGTTTAGTATTATTTCAATGCTCTGTTTCTTACGATATATCCTGAGAAACCTTTTTTCATGAACTGCATCATAGGTGTTGGGAACATTTGTGTTATTAAAACATCTAGATTTTTTCCCCACAAAAAATCAGTTACGAATATATCTTACCATGTTTTATTATTGTTTAACCTTGTTTATTGAAGAATTTACATGTAGGACAGTGTTTATATCATTAGTATACAGCTCAGTGTATTATCACAAAGTGAATACACTTTCTCATAATCACCGCCCAGGTCAAGAAATGGATTGTTCCCTTCACCCCTGAAATCTCTTTAGGCTCCCCCCATTTTTATCTACTCGTCTCCCCAAAAACCACTTGACTACTAATATCATAGTAGTAGTAACCTATCTTTGAACTTTATGTAAATGTAATCATACAAGATTTTGTGTGTGTTGGGCTTCTTTCATTAGCATATTTGTGAGATTTATCTAGATTGTCACATGTAGTTGTAGTTTTATTGTTTTATATAAATAGTTTTAATTCTTATGTTTTAGAACTGCTAATTAACATGCTTATGTTGTATTAATTTTTTTAAAAACACAGTATTCACATCCTTTGCAGTTTATAAAGTATTCTTTCACAGTTTTTCTTTCAAAGTTTTTATAGTTTGGTCTTCAGTGCATCCATGCACTACGAGATTAAAAAACTGGTAATATTCAGGTTGTCTGTGTCTAACAGTTAAAAAAAAACAAAAAAGAACTGGTGGGCCAGGGGTGGTGGCTCACACCTGTAATCCTAGCACTCAGGAAGACTGAGGCGGGAGGATAGCTTGAGGTCAGGAGTTCAAGACCAGCCTCAGCAAGAGCAAGACCCTGTCTCTACTAAAAATAGAAAGAAATTAGCTGGGCAACTAAAATAGAAAATATTAGCTGGGCATGGTGGCACATGCCTATAGTCCCAACTACTTGGGAGGCTGAGGCAGGAGGATTGCTTGAGCCCAGGAGTTTGAGGCTGCAGCGAGCTAGGCTGACACCACGGCACTCTGGCCCAGGCAGCAGAGCAAGACTCTGTCGCAAAAAAAAAAAAAAAAAAAAGAACTGGTAATAACAGAAAACCTGATGATATATTTCTCTTATATTATCTTTTCTGTGATAAGTGAAATCTTTTAAAAGTTTCTTTAATATTTTAATAAGCCTTAATGCTTAAAATATTCTCAATTTGTAAAGTAGTTAAAAGTAACTATAAAATGATATCTCTTTTCCTGATCACATTTTGCTTCCTATGTGAAATTTTATAGATAAAGTTATTATTAAAGTAGGTTTACCCAAATTATGCACATAATGTAACAAAAAGCACTCTCTTGAAAGTTAGGAAATACAGATTTCAACCTAACTTTTATACTGAGCTGGCCTTAGAAAAGTATCACTTTAGGCCTTCTTCAGCTATAAAATGTAAATGTTGGGTGCGGTGGCTCACACCTGTGATCCTAGCACTCTGGGAGGCCAAGGTGGGAGGATTGCTTGAGCTGAGGAGTTCGAAACCAGCCTGAGCAAGAGGGAGACCCCCATCTCTACTAAAAATAGAAAAAAAACATTAGTCAGGCATCATGTTGGAGGCTTGTAGTCCCAACTCTTGGGGGGCTGAGGCAGGAAGATCACTTGAGCCCAGGAGTTTGAGGTTGTATTGAGCTACAGTGATACTACTGCGCTCTATCTGGGGCAACAAAGTGAGACTCTGTCTTAAAAAAAAAAAAGTTAATGTCATAAGAGGTGATCTGTTGACATTTCTTTCAGCTGTGAGAATATTTGTTTTGATGATTCTAGATCTGGAGCCATTCCTTGCATTTATTTGTTTTTAAGTGAAATTTTCAGTAAAAAGAATAAATTGTACCTGGAGGACAGAACAGTTTTTACGGTAGATTATCACAGACAGCCTTGGATACTTTATTAGATACTTCATTGCGTAGAATGGCTATAGTATGGTTTTAGTACCTGGGAATGTCTCAAAGGATATTCTTATACCTCCTGGACTGCCTAGAAACATTTTAATATTTACTGATAGTGGTATTGTGAGAATGACTTTTCAAGGTGTTCTTAATACAGCAAGTTTTGTTTAGGAGAGCACATTCCTAAACAACTTATCTGCTTCTATAAATACACCCTATAATCCAGGGTTTAAGGAATATGTGTGGCATGTCTCTCTGCCGTAGTCTCTTACCTCTTCTCACTAGTTATACCCCTGACTGAAAGCTATTCCATTCTCAAGTCTTGGGAATGCAACATAAAGCAAAACAGATATGTTTCATTTTTTAAAGTACTTACCAGGCTGTATGAAATCATAATCTATTTTCTAACATTATAAGGGACACTTCAGTAACACTCCCCACCTTCCTCAAACCAAATTTCGGTTGTTGGAAAGTAGAGAAATTAAATTCCTTGGTTATAGACTTTATCGATTGATTGATTGATTGACAGAGTCTCACTCTGTCATGTGGGCTACAGTGCAGTGGCATTGTCATAGCTCCCTGCAACCTCAAACTCCTGGGCTCCATGGAGGTTATAGACTTTAAATCATGAAATTTATTTTATTTATTTACGTATTTATTTTGAGACGTTCTTGCTGTTATCCAGGCTAGAGTGCTGGAGCGTCAACCTAGCTTACAGCAACCTGAAACTCCTGGGTTCAAGTGATCTTTCTGCCTCAGCCTTCCAAGTAGCTGGGACTACAGGTGCACACCACCACGCCTGGCTAATTTTTTCTATTTTTAGTAGAGACGGCGTCTCACTCTTGCTCAGGCTGGTCTCGAACTCCTGACCTCAAGCAACCTTCCTGCCTCAGCCTCCCAGAGCTCTAGGATTAGAGGCATAAGTCACCCTGCCTGGCCTAAATCATGAAATTTAAAAAGCTGGAATAATGTTGCATTTTATATGTATAACAATGTATAATTCCTTGCTTTAGGTGGGAGAAGGAGAGAAATTGGTGAGAGCTCTTTTTGCTGTGGCTCGAGAACTTCAACCTTCTATAATTTTTATAGGTAAGAACATATGTTCCAACTAAGTTAGTTGAGTATTTGTGAAACTCCCCTCTCCAAAGATGAGAGGTGTGATAGGAAAGATTATTCAGAAGGAAAACATTTTAAAGAACAGTGAAGTTAAAGACTATCTAATTAGTATTAGTAACTTAAGCAGTAAGTTCTGTATTAGTAACTTAAGTAGTAAACTAGGGTAATCTCAGATGACTCACATAGCTTGGCCTCTATAATTGAAGTCTTATCCTTTTATTTCCTCTAGATGAAGTTGATAGCCTTTTGTGTGAAAGAAGAGAAGGGGAGCATGATGCTAGCAGACGTCTAAAAACTGAATTCCTAATAGAGTTTGATGGTGTAAGTGTTGATTATGACATTTTTAATGTAGCAGCAATTTAGTATATATACTTTCCTATTAAATGACCACAGTTAGAAACACAAATATCTTTATTTTTCTTTGTTATTACTTTATCTAAAAGTACTGAAAAATGTATTTTTGGCTTGTAGGTACAATCTGCTGGAGATGACAGAGTACTGGTAATGGGGGCAACTAATAGGCCGCAAGAACTTGATGAGGCTGTTCTCAGGTAGGGAGATTTGTGTGAAAACACATGCATTTATTACAGATATATTTACTCATATGTTCATCTTACATATTATTTCCTTTACTCCCAGTTTGAAGACTAAATTCATTATTTTCCTCTCTGTACTGTCCTCTAGCCCAGGAGTGGGGAACCTTTTCATGTTCGAAGGCTGCATTAATTAATCAAATATGGCCACATTCAAGAAACTTCAATTAGATATACTTAGAAATGTGCATTATTTTGTGAAAATCTAACTACTGTGTACTTAATAATTTCAAAACAATGAACACTATTTGTTAATTTTAAAGTTAACCTTTTAATGACTTTGTTGTGTCTGCTTTTTGTTGGTAAGTGACAGGGTCTCATTCTGTCACTCACCCAGGCTAGAGTGCAGTGGCATCATCGTAGTTCAAACCCCCTGGCTCAGGTGATCCTCCTGCCCCCCGCCTCCAGCGTAGCTAGGACTAAGAGTGTGCAGTACCATTCCTAGCTAATTTTTCTATTTTTTGTAGAGACAGGATCTCACTCTTGCTCAGGCTGGTCTAGAACCTCTGACCTCAAGCAATCTTCCCACCTTGGCCTCCCAGAGTGCTAGGATTACAGGCATGAGCCACTGCGCCTGGCCTGTTTTTTTTTTTTTTTATTTTGAAAACTCTGTGTTCTGACTGCCATGTCCATGATTTGCAATGGCAGATCCTGTGTGTATGCCCTAGGCAGCACTTCATATATTTCAGTTCCATAAATGTTACCTAATTTGTTCATGATGTTTACATTTCTATTTGTTATCCTTCTTGATTTTAGGTGTTTTCAGATTCAAGAAAACAGCAGAGATCTCTTTATTCCAATTCTTTTATCAGATATTTTATATGTTTTAAAGCATTATTGCTGGTAAAAAACATCTACATACATAAATGGTTAATTTAATTCTGATAATGTGGAATTAAGGATTTTAAAACATTAACTAGAGAGTTTTAAAAGAGTAACAAAATATCTTTTTACACTGGTAACTATTATAATGCATTCAAATGCCTTGAATATTATACTTAAAGCCCTTTTTCTGTTATTTGCTACTTAAGCTGAGTTACCTTTAAATTCGAAATTATATTTCTAAAATTTCTGGAATCTATTTTTTGTTTAGGCGTTTCATCAAACGGGTATATGTGTCTTTACCAAATGAGGAGGTATGTATCTTTATTGGAGTTTTTTTAAAAAACCAAAACAAGAACTACTATTTTAACAATATCAGGTCTTCCAATTCATGGTATAGCCACTTTGGAAAACAGTTTGGTGGTTTCTTCTCTTTCCTTTGTTTTTTTTTTAGATAGGGTCTTGCTCTGTCACCCAGACTCTGGAGTGGAGTGGCATAATCATAGCTCACAGCAACCTCAAACTCTTGGGCTTAAGCAATCCTTCTGCCTTAGCCTCCTGAGTAGCTGGGACTACAGGCATGTGCCATCATGCCCAGCTAATTTTTTCTATATATTTTTAGTTGTCCAGCTAATTTCTTTCTGTTTTTTAGTAGAGATGGGGTCTCACTCTTTCTCAGGCTGGTCTTGAACTCCTGACCTTGAGCGATCCTCCTTCCTCAGCCTCCCGAGTAGCTGAGACTACAGCCATGCGCCACCATGCCTGGCTAATTTTTTCTATATATTTTTAGTTGTCCAGCTAATTTCTTTCTGTTTTTTAGTAGAGATGGGGTCTCACTCTTGCTCAGGCTGGTCTTGAACTCCTGACCTTGAGTGATCCTCCTTCCTCAGCCTCCCAAGTAGCTGGGACTACAGGCATGTGCCACCATGCCCAGCTAATTTCTTCTATATATTTTTAGTTGTCCAGATAATATCTTTCTATTTTTTAGTAGAGATGGGGTCTCGCTCTTCTCAGGCTGGTCTCGAACTCCTGACCTCAAGTGATCCTCCCACCTCAGCCTCCCAGAGTGCTAGGATTACAGGAGTGAGTCACCACGCCTGGCCTGGTTTGGTGGTTTCTTAAAAAGATAAATTTACCATCAGAACCAGCAATTATGCTCCTAAGAATTTGCCCAAGAGAAACAAAAACATATGTCCACACAAAGACATGTATAAGAATTTTTGTAACAATAATATTAATAATATCTGAAGCCTGCAAAGAATCTAAAATGTTCATCAGTTGATAAATGAATAAACAAATGCAGTATATCCATTTAATGGGTACTGTTTAGCAATAAAAGGAATGAGCTGTACATGCTATATACTCAATTCATACGTGAAGTTCTATGAATGAAACTCTAAAACATTATGGTAAGTGACAGAAGCCAGACGATATATGTTATACATCATATGATTTCATTTATATGAAATGTCCAGAAAAGGCAAATTTCTAGAAACATAAAGCAGATCAGTGATTTGCTAGGGTGAGAGTTGGGAGTGGGAATTAACTGCAGTCAGGCATGAGTCAACTTTTTGGAGTGATAAAAATATTCTAAAACTGGATTATGGTGATGGTTGTACAACTCTTTAAATTTGTTAAAAGTCAATGAATTATCTACTGAACAATGGGTGAAATTCATGCTATATGAATTCATATCTCTAGAAAACTTTTTAAAATTATTGTTGTGTAGCTCAGACCCGTAGCATCCTTGATAGTAATAGCAGCTACTTCCTTAGTGCTTTATTTGGATTATCTTCTCCAATTTTCTCAGGAACTCTCAATGTATAGGTAATTTTAATTCCATTTAACAGACATGAATGAAGCTTCAAAGTAACAGTGAGAACTTGATCTTGATTCCCGGCTATTAAGTTAATTCTCAGCATGTGAAGAACTATTAATTCTGATATCAAATTCTGATTAATTCTGATAATTGTTTAATATTTTTTTTCCAGACAAGACTACTTTTACTTAAAAATCTGTTATGTAAACAAGGAAGCCCATTGACCCAAAAAGAACTAGCACAACTTGCTAGGTGAGTAATTTGATTTGATTTATTTTGCAGCTTTTTTGTGGGGGAGGATAGATAATTCTTTTTCTGTGTTATTTAAAGTAAACTTAAGTATGAAACGAGTAATTTATTTATCAGAAAACTTCTCGTCTGATCCTCTGTTGCCTTTGTCTTTTTTCTTACCTCTCATTCCTATAAATGTTATCTAAATTTCAATTTTTATGTCCTCTATAAGACATGATCTAAATATCTAATGATGATACTACATTCTTCTTATAAATTTATTAACACTTCTGAGTGTAGTAATTTAGAATTTTAAAACATCTCATGTCTGCCCACACCAACGCAGTTATTTTTATATAAATTTGTTCTTTTGTATTACATAGAATTTTTTTTATTTCTACATCTTAAACTTTTTAGTTAATAGTGTACTTACGAAGTGTGTTGACTACAGATGATGCACTTGTGAATTTTAGTCCCTGAAAATGTCATAAAGTAATTTACAATATTCAACAAGTATGTGAGTAGCAACCCTGAGTTTCCAGATACCTATGAGAAAAGAACAAATTAAATTCTTGGAAGTATAGAAGTCCTTCTTTGTCATTTCAATAAAGAATTCTAATGTTTGATCTGGGTAGTTGTTCAACATAGTACATGGTAAGTAAATGCTTTTTCCCTGTTTTATTTTCCTCTTCCCCTTTGCCTCACTTCCCTAGTTCTTAGGTCCCCCTGGTAATCTCTTGGCTGCCCAGGACTCTCCACTGTGGCATCCTATTCAGGTGTGCCTCTTTCTGCCAGTATCTTCTACTCCAGACCCTTCCTTCATCTTGTCTGTCCCACATTTAATGGTATCTACCTTGATTGGCCCTTATTCCATTCCAAGAGTGCTCTTTGCCAAAATATAGACTAACTTACATAGAAGTAGTTGTGTTTCTGTGTCAGTTGGCCACCAGTGGCTTGTAGATGTTAACTTGCCAGGTGACATGTTTACAATTTAGTGGAGCCTCGGAAGATAGTATGCCTTAATCTAAAGGAATGGTTCTAATGATTAAAATTTGAGCCAATATAAGGAGCCAGTGATACACTGTTTTGTTTTCAGCACATGGGCCTTTCTGTCCCCTTAAAATCAAACCACATAACTGTTGGCTTGCTGACAAAGGCAAACTAGTTTTTATTCTCTTATGTAGAGATTTTAAATCTGCAGAGATGAAAATAATTTGCTGTTTCTTTCTTCCCCTTTTCAGAATGACTGATGGATACTCAGGAAGTGATCTGACAGCTTTGGCAAAAGATGCAGCACTGGGTCCTATCCGAGGTGGGTGTGTACAGAGCTTGAAACATTTAGAACTATTATACTACTTTAGAAATTTAAGAAGTCCCTAATGAGAGATCCGTTTTTATTATCAGTATGAAAGCAGTAAAGCTGTATTAGTGGAAAACTTGGTACAAAGTTGTTTCTAGATAGGGGTCAGGAAACTTTTTCTGTAAAGGACCTAATAGAAATATTTTAGGCTTTGTAGACCACATATGGTCTCTGTTGCATAGTCATCATCATCTTTTTTTTTCTTATAACCCTTTAAAAATATAAAACCATTCTTAGCTCACAGGTCATGTGAAAACAGTCCGTGAGCCAGTGGACCATCATCCTTGTTCTAGACAACAGGTTTCACTTCCTGATAGTAAGTAGCAGCAGCAAACGCAAAGGAGAAGAAAACTTTTTCAAGTATCCAGAAAAGAATAATTAAGGGGAAATGTTCTTATCTGTTTTCTGGCTCTTTTCAATATTCTAGTATCATTTGAAATTAATATGTCTAAAAGAACTTATATAAAGAGAAGTTTTTATTTATTATATATTATCGTTCAAGGATTTACACCAAAACATTTATTGCTATGTTTCGATTCAAGTCAATTTGTTGATTTTGAAATACTACAACTGATTCTTTTTAGATTCGGTTAAACTCACCATGATACCACTTTTAGAATAGATGTTCTTAGCTACTTTTCCACAACTAACGTAATAGGCAGTGGATGAATGATGCCCTCAGGTACGCACTCAGATTATTGGCTGTGATGATATAATAGAACACACAACTTCCAGAGCAGTACTTACTGTTTCACCCTTTATCTCTTACTCAAGAAAGTGCAATTGTATGAGGAAGATGTTATCATAGTTTCTGCTGTAATTTGTGTTAAAAGCCTACATTATGCAAAATTTTTTTTCTTTATTTGTTAAAAATTACTGGCAAAATATCTCCCATAGTGAAATAGGGTGCTGATTAAGAGCTGCTACTTTGGAAAATAACAAATATAATCTTGCAAATATATTTTAATACTCTGGGTAAAAAAACTTTCCTGCTGCTGGAGGCATGAAATCTTGTCCAGATAGTAAACTCAGAAACAGTAGATAATGTATTAGTCATTTGTATTTTTTAGAATATTTCAGTAATTATTCTGAAGCAGGCAAAAATTTTGGGTTAAGAAAAGATGAACTAATGCCTTTTGTAGAGAATAAGTTGTATTCTTTTAAGTTCACTTTCAAATTTCAAATAGTAAACTATTGTTCCTGGGCAATATGCAAGACATTGACTACTTCCCAGTTACTCCTAAGAAGGAATATTATTCTAAGCATTTATAAATTTTATGTGCTCTCAATATTAATGTATGTTTCTTTCTTTTAATGTAATGATTTATACTGAACATATACTTTTAGTTCATTGTATATGGTTTTGCCCCTCAGCAATTTAAACTTATATTTTACAGAACTGAAGCCAGAACAGGTGAAGAATATGTCTGCCAGTGAGGTATACTGTTTTACAATTGTCTTTTCTTTGTTTTGATCCCTCTGTATTGTAAGACTTATATTTTTGTGTGGATTTTTCTAGTTTGATTAGAAACTAGAAAGAATTAACTTTGCTTCATTTCAAAATACAGAAGCTTGTGAAATTAATGTCTTAAGTTCCTTGGTGATGGACAAAAAAATATATGCAGTCATTAAGTCATTTTCTATCATATCATATTATGTAAATATTAAACAGAAGAAAAGTTAGGAAACTTGAGGATTTTTGTGTTTTTTTTTTTTTTTTTTTTTTTGGAGGCAGTCTTGCTCCGTCACCCTGGCTAGATGGCAGTGGCATCACCATAGTTCACAGCAACCTCAAACTCCTGGCTCAAGCAATCCTGCTGCCTAGCCTCCGGAGTAGGTGGTGCCACCACGCCCAGCTGATTTTTTCTACTTTTTGTAGAGATGGGATCTCACTCTTGCCCAGGCTGGTCTTGAACTCCTGATCTCAAGCAATCCTCCTGCCTTGGCCTCCCAGAGTGCTAAGATTACAGGTGTGAGCCACCATGCCCAGGCTGGATTTTATACCTTTTGAAAAAAACCTGAGGTTATAGCTTAACCCTTTAATGTTCTATTTTGTTAGTTTTTCAATAATCTTTTTTTCTCCTTATAAAAGCAGTATAATTACCATTGTAATATAATTTATTATATTTTCTTAATAAGGCCCCCTTATGAAATGCTGCAGCATGTCTTTTGAAAAAAATTATGTGTGAAATATAAAATTGGATTTACAGAATGATCATAAGCTATGTGAACAAACTTTTGAAATCAGACTTGAATAACATGCGGCTCTCCGTATGTGTGAGTTCGACATTCTTGGATTCAACCACTGCAAATCAAAAATATTCAGGGAAAAGAAAAAAGGGTCTATACTGAATATGTATAGGCTTTTTCCTTGTCATTATTCCCCAAACAATATATAGTATAACAACTATTTATTTCCATAGTATTTAAATTGTATTCGACATAAATAATCTAGAGATGATTTAAAGTATATGGGAGAATGTGCACAGGTTATATGGAAACACTATACCATTTTATATATGGGACTTCCAGCGTCTATGGATTTTAGTATCCATGAGAGTCCTGGAACCAATCCCCCAGGACCACCTAGGGACAACTGTATATTTGTAACTTATCTGTCAGAGACTTTTTTTATTGTCCAAGTTTCAACAGCTATCAAGGGGACAGTGAACTGTTAGCATAGAGAATGAGTGTCAAGTATGTTTTAGCAGTCTTTTGAATTTTATTTATTTATTATTTTTTTGTAGAGACAAGCTCTGGCTATGTTGCCCAGACTGGTCTTAAACTCTTGGCCTCAAGTGATCCTTCTCACCTTGG